>AWOL01S0010356.1:79217-170706 GCA_000715115.1 Nicotiana otophora | reverse complement strand
ATACACTAGTGTGTTTCGTAGACCGTTCACAGTGTTTACTTACACAATACATCTGTGCGTTCCATAGACCGTTTAATGTATTTACTTATACAATACACTTGTGCATTTCATAAACCGTTCACAGTGTTAACTTACACAATACACATGCGTGTTTCATAGACCGTTCACAGTATTTACTTACACAATACACTTGTGCGTTTCATAGACTGCTCATGGTGTTTACTTACACAATACACTAGTGTGTTTCGTAGACCGTTCACAGTGTTTACTTACACAATACACTTTAGCGTTTCATAGACCGTTCATGGTGTTTACTTTCAGAATACACCTGTGTGTTTCATAGACCGTTTACAGTGTTTACTTACACAATACACCTGTACATTTCATAGACCGTTCACAGTGTTTACTTACACAATACACATGTGCGTTTAATAGATCGTTCCCAGTGTTTACTTACACAATATACTTGTGCATTTCATAGACCGTTCACAGTGTTTACTTACACAATACACATGTGCGTTTAATAGATCGTTCCCAGTGTTTACTTACACAATATACTTGTGCATTTCATAGACCGTTCACAGTGTTTACTTACACAATACAAATGTGCGTTTCATAGACCGTTCACAGGATTCACCTATCATACACCTATGCGTTTCATAGCCCGTCAATAAGGTTCATAACACAGAATTATGCATATAACCATATATAAACTCAAAGCAATATGATTAACATTACATTAAGGTCGTAAGTTCCCGAATCATTCGAACACTTCATGTTCATGCTCATCATGGAGAAACATAGCACATTACATTAGCACATACATGGTGAATCAATAAATTAATTTCAATGGCACATGAGCCCAATGTCTTTTCTTAAGGTTCATCATCATTTGGCATAGGACATCTCCCTTTCATCTTAATATTCACTCACTTGACATATTGAGGTCATTAGATAAGTTCATGATTCTTGAGGATTTAACATCGAAGTTATTAACATACATTATTTTAGAAGCATACAACTATAGTTGAAACCATTGGGACATACAACACCTCATAATTCTCATTTAGGCAAACATCCACATTTCATGTTCATACTATCAGGCCATTAGTACTTTTAATTACTTACAACATCATTATTTCATTGGCTCCCTTTTTGCCATACATATTATTCTTCATTCATGGCATGATGGTCGTATCTTATATTCCATACTTTCCTTTCATTACTTTCAAGACTCATCATCATAAACATAAACATAGAGAATATTCTTAAAGTCCTTTGCCCAAAGGGAAATACACAATTTCAACTCATCAATATGTAAATGCTTAAAACACATGGAATACTTACTAAGCATAGCATTAGTTACAGACATGACTTGAGTGCATAAGCTTTTGGATAATTCTATTTTTGGAGTCAATTTGCAATTATTGAATCAAGGGTCATTTCATAATATTTCACACATTATTTCATTTCATTGGCTCTATTGGCCACAATCATAACTTTCATTATTGGCACGGTGTCTACACTTTATATCCCCAACTCACTACTTTCACTTTTAAGCATCTTTATAGAATATCGACAACAAAGAATCTCTAATCACGACTTTGAGTACACCTATGAGCAATTAAGAATCTTATGCACAATGAGACTTCTTACTTTTTTCGTATAATAGCCTTCACTTGAAACACTACTTGGAGTCATAATATTTTTATGCCCAACTCATACTTTGAACACATTTCCGAAGGATAACATCATATGATAAGAGCATTCGGAACACATGTTGAACATATACCTTTCAACACAAAGTTTATTCGGAATAGTTGATTTATAAATGATAACTTGGAACTTACAAGAACATCATGGAATTTCAATTCTAGTTAACAAGTTTAGCCAACATACCTCGCTTTGAGCTTTTCTTAAATTACTACAACATTCCGGAAATTCTAGCAATCCCAATCTATTTTGAGACATAACAAAATTGAACCATAATTAGGAAGTTATTCATGGTTTCAGTTCATTTGAGCATTTTATCAAACACTAGGTGTTCAAAGTTTGCTACAAGAGTTTCTTCATTCTACAACCCAATCTTTACTTATTTGAGCTCAACAATCTTTCCACAAACCTTATTGGTACATGCATGTATAAATAATACTCTTACACCCAAGAATCATACTCTCAATCACCCATCTTTTTCCCAAATTTGAAATTGAAAACTAGGGTATGGAACCTTACCTCTTAGATGAAGAACATGTGAGATTTCCTTGTTGGATTTCACAGCTTGGACAAGATCTTGATAAACAAAATACTTCATCTACTTCCTCTCTCTAGAACACTCTCACTTCTCTCTAAAAAACCTCATATAATTGCCCCAAACTAAGCTCCAAAGCCTATTTATCAAAATGGGGTCGGGTTATGATAATATAAAAATTAACCCACCAAAATCAGGTCTGCGGTCGTATAATTGATCGCAGAATGGCTATGCGGTTCGCACAATGCACCACAAAATTGGTGCCCAAAACTGGGCTGTACGGGCTCATTCTACGACCAGTGTTGCGGTCGTATAAGCAGTTTCGCGATCGCATAATAATTCTGCGGTCTCACATCTTACCGCAGAATCACATTTTTCCATCCTTTGGTAATTTGGTCATAAGATCTTGTAGGAGTGTCCAAATATGAACGGTTTGAAGTGTTGGAAACTAGACTCAAAGGGCTTTAATATGATAGGCAGATCACCTCCTAAGTAGTTATAGCTCGGTAGCAGCATGCGTTTGAAGTATGATCTTGTGCGAACTCACTTGAAACTTTATCCCATCATAAAATTTTCAACTTGACTTAACCTTGGGGCTCTTCTTAGACCATAAACCATTCTTAAATCATACATATATTATCATGATCAATTGATATCATTATTATAATATCCCTTTTCTGCACACAAAATATTATAATTAGCGCACATCAACTTTCTTTATAGCGCTTAAGTACTTCAAAATTTTTCGGGGTGTTACGTTCTCCCCCACTTAAGAACAGTCGTCCTCGAATATTTTAAAAGTCACTTATAATAATAGAGTTACCATTATTTTACCTCCAACCATTATGCATAGGCACTTATGACTACATGGGTCTTATGCTTCCTTTCCAAAATCTCAATTTAGTTATAGCCCTTAAAATTTTGGCTATCTTTACAATTGCTTAAAAGTTTCGGCAGAGTTCCCCTGTAACTGGGACTATCCACCTACCAGAGAATCTCAGAAATCAATCCTAAACAATATATAGATAACACCACATTGCACCATATACATGAAATCAACAATTATGACTCTCGCGGCCAACTGCATGACCTTGCTTACCTTGGTCGTATCCTTGACTTTTCCTTCCTCCATTACGAGGACAATTGGGCACCTCACGCATTATACCTGTCATGTGCGTCATTCCTGTAATCCTTAGGCCTTTCTCATTTCGTAGCACGATGTGCAACATTCCTTGGTATTAACAAGGGAACTCCGAGACTAACTTGGAACCTTAACGCATGATCGAGGATAGAAGAAGAGAAATATTTCCTAAATGTCGTTGTAGCCTCCCTATTATAATTGTGGTCGGCAACACACTGATAAGAGGGACTCTACTGACACAGCTCCATGAAACCTTAGGACTCCTAAACCATGCTCTGATACCAAGTTTGTCACGCCCCGAACTCGAGGAGCGCGACCGACGCTCAACCGAGTGAACCCAGTCGAGCAAGCCTACGTTACATCAACATCTCATCATAACTCATGCATGATGTATCAAAACATAACTAGATTATGACTTTCATATTGAATATATTTGGCTCAATGGCCTATAATTTTCTATTTTATTTTATTTTTTTTCTCTCATGATGGGTACATAGCTTTATAAATATCTGTGAACATAAATACATGACGAAACTCAAAACTTAAGTACATGACCCATATTGTACATGGAGATTCTATTACAATAGATACCTAAGTACATAAAACCAACTAGACTCGAATGCCCACTGGAATTGTAGCGGTCTTACCATAATCTGATGCGCAGAAGATCCCTACCAAAGATCCATATCATCCTGTAGAAGTATACCTGCATCCATTAAAAGATGCAGGTCCCCCGGCAAAAGGAATGTGAGTACATGTGGAATAGTATTTTCATGTAAGGCAGTCAAAAAAACATATGAAAATACAGTAACTCAAATAAGAGGCAAATAAAGTACATCAAGAACTATGAAATATCCCATAGATTCACATTTCAAGTCTCGTTATGCTTACATCATTTTAATTTTGTTTAGGATTAACTGAGCCATGTGAACTATGCGTGGAATACCTAATATATAGTAATTGAAACAACATGTACAAACAAGGCCAATGAAAATGGCACGTAATGTGTGCGTTAACAATGCATCTCACTAGACCGTCCATATCCCTCTCTTATCTTACACCTATTCATTTCATAAACTGTCTTTAGTGTTCACATGTCATATTAAACACTTATGTCTTTCATAGACTGTTCATAAGATTCCTTAGACAATACACCTATGTGTTTCATAGACCGTTCATAGGATTCCATAGACAATGCACCTATGTGTTTCATAGATCGTTCATAGTGTTTACTTACATAATACACATGTGCGTTTCATAGACCGTTCACAGTGTTTACTTACACAATACACTTGTGCATTTCATAGACCATTTACAGTGTTTACTTACAAAATACACCTGTGCATTTCATAGACCGTTCACAGTATTTACTTACACAATACACCTGTGCATTTCATAGACCGTTCATAGTGTTTACTTACACAATAAACCTATGCGTGTCATAGACTGTTCATAGTGTTTACTTACATAATACACCTTTGTATTTCATAGACCGTTCACTGTGTTTACTTACACAATAAACCTGTGCGTTCCATAGACCGTTTAATGTATTTACTTATACAATACACCTGTGCGTTTCATAGACAAAAACAGTGTTTACTTACACAATACACATGTGAGTTTCATAGACCGTTCATAATGTTTACTTACACAATACACTTGTGTGTTTCATAGACTATTCACACAGTGTTTACTTATACAATACACCTAATACACCTGTGCATTTCATAGACCGTTCACAGTGATTACTTACACAATACACGTGTGCGTTTCATAGACCGTTCGCAGTGTTTACTTACAGAATACACCTGTGCGTTTCATAGACCATTCACAGTGTTTACTTACACAATACACTTGTGCGTTTCATAGACTATTCACACAGTGTTTACTTATACAATACCCCTATGCATTTCAGAGACCGTTCACAGTGATTACTTACACAATACACCTGTGTGTTTCATAGACCGTTCATTGTGTTTACTTACACAATACACTTGTGCGTTTCATAGACCGTTAATAGTGTTTACTTACACAATACACATGTGCGTTTCATAGACCGTTCATAGTGTTTACTTACAAAATACACCTGTGCGTTTCATAGACTACTCACAGTGTTTACTTGCACAATACACCTGTGCGTTTCATAGACTGTTCACAGTGTTTATTTACACAATACTCCTCTGCGTTTTATAGACCGTTAACAGTGTTTACTTACACAATACACCTATGCGTTTCATACACCGTTTACAGTGTTTGCTTACACAATACACTTGTGCGTTTCATAGACTGTTCACAGTATTTACTTACACAATACACTTGTGAGTTTCATAGACCGTTCATAGTGTTTACTTACACAATACATCTGTGCGTTCCATAGACCGTTTAATGTATTTACTTATACAATACACTTGTGCGTTTCATAGACCGTTCCCAGTGTTTACTTACACAATACACATGCGCGTTTCATAGACCGTTCAGAGTATTTACTTACACAATACGTCTGTGCGTTTCATAGATCGTTCATAGTGTTTACTTACACAATACACATGTGCGTTTCATAGACCGTTCATAGTGTTTACTTACAAAATACACTTCTGCGTTTCATAGACCGTTCACAGTGTTTACTTACACAATACACATGCGCGTTTCATAGACCGTTCACAGTATTTACTTACACAATATGTTTGTGCGTTTCATAGATCGTTCATAGTGTTTACTTACACAATACACATGCGCGTTTCATAGACCGTTCACAGTATTTACTTACACAATATGTTTGTGCGTTTCATAGATCGTTCATAGTGTTTACTTACACAATACATCTGTGCGTTCCATAGACCGTTTAATGTATTTACTTATACAATACACTTGTGCGTTTCATAGACCGCTCACAGTGTTTACTTACACAATACACATGCGCGTTTCATAGACCGTTCACAGTATTTACTTACACAATATGTTTGTGCGTTTCATAGATCGTTCATAGTGTTTACTTACACAATACACCTGTGCGTTTCACAGACCGTTCATTGTGTTTACTTATACAATACACTTGTGCGTTTCATAGACCGTTCACAGTGTTTACTTACACAATACACTTGTGCGTTTCATAGACCGTTCACAGTGTTTACTTACATAATACACCTGTGCGTTTCATATACCGTTCACAGTGTTTACTTACACAATACACTTGTGCATTTCATAGACCGTTCGCAGTGTTTACTTACACAATACACCTGTGCGTTTCATAGACCATTCACAGGATTCACCTATCATTACACCTATGCGTTTCATATCCAGTCCATAGGGTTCATAACACATCATTATGTTTATAACCATATATATACTCAAAGCGACATGATTAACATTGCATTAAGGTCCTAAGGATCATTGGAACACTTCATGTTCATGCTCATCATGGAGAAACATAGCACATTACATTAGCACATGCATGATGAATCAATAAGTCAATTTCAATGGCATATGAGCCCAATTCCTTTTCTTAATGTTCATCATCATTTAACATAGGACATTTTAAGGCCCCGTAAATGTTTTACTAAAAACACGATTTCCGTGATGCCGAAGTAGGCGTAGAGGTTAATAGATTAAATAGTGCCTGGGAAGTTGAAGGAAAATGTTGGGCAGAAGTAGGCATTTCCGCGGCCCGTTCTGCGGCTGCAGAGCAATTCTGCGTATTGCAGAGTGGTCGCAGAGCGAGGCAGTTTTTTGGGGAGTTTATTATGTCAATTTCGCGGCCAATTATGCGACCGCATAACCGTTTCGGCCGCACTTTGGTCACATAGTAATCTTAGACTCTTGCGAAAGGAGGTTCTATGGCGCATTATGCGACTGTAGAACAGGTCTACGGGACGCATAATGGCCGTAGAGCGAAACAGGCCAGCCCAGTTCCGAGAGCCACTTTTCGCGATCATTTCGCGGACCGCATAATCATTATGTGATCGCGTATATGACCACATAACCTGTTCCGGAGCTTTATTTTAGGGGTTTTAAAACCCGACCTGAACCTTATTTCTGATATCTTTGGAGTGAAAGAGAGAGTCGTAGAGGGAGAAAGTGATCCTCATCAAAATTTTCTCTTTAATTCTTGCTTAAACATTTGAATATTATCAAGAAAGTACCCTAGGTCTTCATCCTAAGAGGTAAGATTCTATCACCAAGCTCTTAAATTCGAAATATAACTAGAATGGTCAATTAGTAAGGTAGTTCATGGGGATGGGAGTGCTTACCTTGCATGCATGTAATCTTAAGGTACGCGGAGATAATGAGCTAAAGATATAAAACAATGGGGTGTGGGATGGTGAAGTCTTTCATTAAAGGGCCATGGAACCTTAATACATATATAGTGTTTGATAAAATGCTCAAGTGACCTAGAGTCATGATCGTTTTCCTAATGTTTGGTTCAATTTTTGCTATATTGCTAAAATAGATTAAAGTTGCTAATATTCCGGAACATCTTAGAGTTTTAAGAAGCTCAATTAAGGTATGTTGGATAAACCCCCTCTTCTTAGAATTGAATCCCATAGTATTCATGAAATCGATGCAAGTCCCAAAATGAACGCCCTAGAAATTGCTATCCCGAGTGTGCTTGTCTTGAAACTATATGTGTAATATGTATTCCCATACTTCCATCATGTTATCTCGTCGTCTGAGGAAATGTTCAAACTTAGAATATGTGCCTTAGATTCTAAACTCCTCACATGTGAAATCAAAAAGTCTTGAATGAAAAACCGTGTTGTTGTTGATGATAATAAAAATGTTGGAATGTGGAAAAGAACCAGAATCATATGGCCAAGCACCAAGAATAACTTTATAATTGTGGACACTCGTGCCATTGAATTGAAAAGATGGGAAAGAAATATGAAGTGATATGACTGATTGAAAAGGGGTGATGTTTTGAATGAGATGGCTTAGCCGATCAGGCTGAGATCGGACTCCGCGTAAGAACGCAGTGGTATTGTGGATAAAATTATGAACATGGTTGATGTCTCAGATGAGATGGCCTAACCGATCGGGCCGAGATCGGACTCCGTGTAAGAACACAGTGGTATTGTGGATTGTTCCATATTGGCACTAAAAACCATCCAACCTAGTAATGTGGGAATTGACTTAAAAATCTATCTGATCCTTAACTTGATGTTTTAGTGTTATTTAAAGCTCATATTGCATTTTTTACTGTTTCCCCCTTTATTATTGTTCATTCTATTGAGACAGTGTTTTAGTTTTACATAATAGTAATATTAGACAGTACTAATGTCCTTTTTGCCGGGGGTGGGGTGCTGCATCTTTAAATGGATGCAGGTGGTTCCATAGTAGACAGTGTTGATCACAGATAGTGCTGCATCCTCTTCTCAGCCGACTCGGTAGTCCCATTTCATTCCAGGGTCATGTATTGTACCTTTTGTTTATATTATGGTCACTTTTTGAGGTATAGCCGGGGCCTTGTTGCCGGTACCAGCTTTACTCTCTTTTACATCATTAAAGGCTCCGTAAACACTATGTGGGTTATATATGGGTGTTAGAAAGGTCAATGGATCATATTGTATTTTGGGCTCTTGTTCCACTCAGTCATAAGGATGTATGTATTTTGCAACTTAACAATGATGTAACACAATGAAACGACTTAGTAATGTATATAGGTATGAACTTTCTACTGCCTAACTAATGAGAGCATGCCTTCTCTGGATCATAGGTGAGTCGGGTAGATAGTGTCTAGCAGGCTTGCTCGACCGGGTCCACTCGATTGAGCGTCGGTCACGCTCCCCGAGGTTGGGGTGTGACAGACATCTCCCTTTCATCTTGTTATTCTCTCACTTGACATATTGAGGTCATTAACTAAGTTCATGATTCTTGAGGACTTAACATCGAAGTCATTTACATGCATTATTTTAGAAGCATACAACTATAGTTGAAACCATTGGGACATAAAACACCTCATAATTCTTATTTAGGCAAACAACCACATTTCATGTTCGTACTATCACTCCATTAGTACTTTCAATTACTTACAACATCATTATTTTATTGGCTCCCTTTTTGCCATACATATTATTCTTCATTCATGGCACGGTGGCCATATCTTATATTTCATACTTTCATTTCAGTACTTTCAAGACTCATCATCATAAACATAAACATACAGAATATTCTTAAAGTCATTTCCCCAAAAGGGCAATACACAATTTCAACTCATAAATATGTAAAGGCTTAAAACATATTGGAATACTTACGAAGCGTAGCATTAGTTAGAACAAACACGTTTGGACATGACTTGAGTGCATAAGCTTTTGGATAATTCTATTTTCGGAGTCAATTTGCAACTATTGAATGAAGGCTCATTTCATAATATTTCACACAGCATTTCATTTCATTGGCTCTATTGGTCACAATCATAACTTTCATTATTGGCACAGGGTCTACACTTTATATCCCCAACTCACTACTTTCACTTTCAAACATCTTTATAGATTATTGACAATAAAGAATCTCTAATAATGACTTTGAGTACACCTATGAGTAATTAAGAGTCTTAAGCACATTGAGACTTCTTACACAATTTGGCATAATAGCCTTCACTTGAAACACTACTTGGAGTCATAATATTTTTATACCCAACTCATACTTTGAACACATTTCCGAAGGATAACATCATATGATAAGAGCATCCGGAACACATGTTGAACATATACCTTTCAACACAAAGTTTATTCGAAATAGTTGATTTATAAAGAATAACGCGGGACTTACAAGAACATCATGGAATTTCAATTCTAGTTAAGAAGTTTAGCCAACATACCTCTCTTTGAGCTTTCCTTAAATTACTACAATGTTCCGTCAATTCTAGCAATCTCAATCTATTTTGAGACATAACAAAATTGAACCATAAATAGGAAGATATTGATGGTTTCAGTTCATTTGAGCATTTTATCAAACACTAGATGTTCAAAGTTTGCTATAAGATTTCCTTCATTCTACAACCCAATCCTTACTTATTTGAGCTCAACAATCTTCCCACAAACCTTATTGGTACATGCATGTATAAATAATACTCTTACACCCAAGAATTATACTCTCAATCACCCATCTTTTACCGAAATTCGAAATTGAAAACTAGGGTATGGAACCTTACCTCTTAGATGAAGAACTTGTGTCCTTGCTGGATTTCAATGTTTGGATAAGATCTTGATGAAAAAAACATTTCATCTACTTCCTCTCTCTAGAACAATATCACTTCTCTCTAAAAATCCTCATATAATTGTCCCAAAATAAGCCCCAAAGCCTATTTATCAAAATGGGGTCGAGTTATGAAAATAGAAAAATTAACCCTCTGAAATCAGGTCTGTGGTCGCATAATGGACCGCAGAATGGCTATGTGGGTCGCACAATGCACCACAAAATCGGTGCCAAAAACTGGGTTGTACTGGTCCATTCTGCGACTAGTTTTGCAGTTGCAGATGCAGTTTCGCGATCGCATAATAATTCTGAGGTCGCACATCTGACCGCAGAATCATATTTTTCCAGCCTTTGGTAATTTGGTCATTACTTCTTCTAGGAGTGTCCAAATGACAAACGGTTTGAAGCGTCAGAACAAGACTCAAAGGGATTTAATGTGTTAGGTAGATCACCTCCTAAGTAGTTATAGTTTGGTAGCAGCATTCATTTGAATTAGGATCTTGTGCAAACTCACACATATATTTCAACTTGACATAGCCTTGGGGCTCTTCGTAGACCATAAACCATTCTTAATGCATCTCATACTTATATTATCATGATCAATTGATAAAATTCTTATAATAACCCTTGTCTAAATACAAAATAATATAATTAGCGCACATCAACTTTCTTTATAGCGCTTAAGTACTTCGAACCTTTCCGGGGTGTTACACTAAGCAGGCCTATTAGGATGACCCCTGCTGTGGTGGGACTGCCCTCTAGAAGAAACACCACTGAAGCGACCCAAACCACGAGCCCTCTTGGCCTCCCTCTCCTCATGCTCCTGACTACAGACCTACTCTAGCCTCCTAGCAATATCAACCACCTCATCAAACCTAGCACCCGATGCAATCTCCCGAGTCATGACGAAATGCAGTCCATAGTTGAGGCCATCAATGAACCTCTTAACCATCTCCCTCTCTGTGGGAACCAACCAGATCACGTGACGAGGCAACTCTAAAAACCTCATATCATACTGGTTCACAGACATACCCTTCTAGCGTAGCTGCACAAACTGCCTACGCAACTTCTCCCTGCGGGTATATGGAACAAACGTATCCAAGAATATAACGGAGAACTCGTGCCACGTAAGTGGTGGAGCACCGGCTGGCCTACTCAACGCATAAGCCTCCCACCATATGAAGGCTGCTACCGATAGCTGAAAAGTAGTAAATGTGACTCCACTAGTCTCTAGAATACCCGTCGTACGAAGGATCTGCTGGCACCTGTCTAAGTAGTGTTGAGTATCCTCTAACTCAGCCCCACTGAATGTTGGAGGCCTGAGCCTCCCAAACTACTCTAGCCTCTTCTGCTCCTCGTCTCTCAAAGGTGGACCCACCTGGGCCTAAGCAACTGCAATTGGCTGGGCTGGTTGTACCCCAGTGTCTGAAGTCTCAAAACCACCGGCTTTGGAGGACGGGTGACGGGAGTTTGAGCACCTCCCCCGACCTGAGAAGTGGCTGGTGCGGCCGGAACAGAAACCGCCCGAGCAAGACTAGTGCATACAGTCAATATCTGGGCTAGAGCCTCCTGAAGTCCTGGAATCACAATGTGCATAGTTGGTGCCTGAGCGGGTCCTACCGGCTCAACCACATTTGGTGCCTGCTCCTGAGCTGGAGCAACTGATGGATGCATAGGTGCTACTGTACAAGCTGCACCTAGGCCACTACTGCGGCCCTGGCCTCTCGCGGCCTAACTTGGTCGTCCGCCTGATCTAGTAGCACGTGTCCTCACCATATGTGAGAGAATAGAATAGCAGAAGTTTAGTTTTCGAAATCAACAAACCCGCACAAAAAGAATTCAAGAAAGTTAAGTTTTCCTAATGGTTTGGTAGCATCTCGAATATAAGTACAGATATCTCTGTACCGATCCTCAAGACTCTACTAGATTTGCTCATGACTCGTGAGACCTATGTATCCTAGGCTTTGACACCATCTTCTCACAACAAAAATATCAACATGTTGTGATGGCACCTATCACAGTACTGGGCAAGCCGAAAATCACAAAATAACTACTCATTTTAATTTTAAAGCATGATATATTGTGTTTAATAGTGAAAATCTCATAAATAACCGAAAGGACTAACTGCGACTCAAATACAAAATCTCCTAAAATCCGGGTGTCACTGAGTACATGAGTTACTATGTATCAACATAGTCAAAACTTCTAATACAATTGTCTGGAAAGATAGAAAAATGCTAAATAAACTGAAAAGAAGGAGAGTCGAGGTCTGCGGACACCAAAGTAGCTACCTCAAAAGTCTCCAAGCAGGACATTCTCCCAAATCTATCAACCACCATGGATCTGCAAATGCAGTACAGAGTGTAGTATGAGTACAACCAACCCAATGTACTCAATAAGTAACAGGACTAACCTTGGGCTGAAAGCAGTGACGAGCTTAGAAAGGTATAGTCCAAATCCAGATAATAATAGTATAGATATGACAGGAAAATGACAGTAATAACTCAGAGAATCTCATAATCAGTTGTGCACAATACAGAAATATAGACATGCATTCAAGTTTATTAGTTTAAACTTAACATTGATAAAATATGCCAAGTATAACGGATGTAAGGAATGTTACATCTCTATATCTACAAGTCAAATGTGCATGTCACATGTAATGCATCACAATGATAACCTAATGCACTCACACTTTCAAAGTACTCAATGTGACTGTCTCAACTCTCACTCATCACACTCAATCACTCAGCATTGTACGGAACATGCGCTCACTGCTGGTATGTCAGACTCCAGAGGGACGGATCCTGCTCAAGCGCTAATATAAAGACAATATGGTCTGTTGTGGCGTGCAGCCCGATTCAATAATAATAGATAAAGACTATAAGGCTGGTTGCGGAGTGCAACCCGATCCATAACCTTACTCACAACACTGCTCTCAGGCCCCAACTCAGTCATCAATCTTTCCAGTCTCTCATGCTCACAAATCTCATGCCAATTAGTCTAAACAATGATACATGATGTAACAATAAATAACAACATAGACTGAGATATGATATACAATTGATGGATGTGACTGTGTACATAATTTCAATTTAAGCAAATAATTCAATAGTAGAAATAACCTTTGTGGGTCCCAACAGAATAAGCATATAGCCTAAACATGATTTCTAATATGGATTGCAGCTCAATTACTCTAACACGTAGGGATTTCATGAATAGCAACAAGGTTTAATAACTACACAGTACCACAGAAATAACCGAGTCACAATTACCACGATACATGCTTACACGCCCGTCACCTAGCATGTGCGTCACCTCACTATGAACCAAATAATACGTATTTCAGGGATTCATACCCTCAGAACCAAGTTTAGAAGTATTTCCTACCTCATACAGCTCAAATCCCTACTCCGACAAGCCCAAGCCCTTGCTTCGGGAATCGGCCCCCGAACGACTCACATCTAGCCACAAATAACTTAATATAATCAATACAAGCTATATGAATCAATGCTATACGATAAATCTAATTTTTTTAACCAAAGTCGAAAGTCAACCTCGGGTCTACGTCTCGGAATTTGACAAAATTAAAACTATACGAACACCCATTCAATAACGAATCAACCATACCAACATTATACAATTCCGATATCAACTCGACTTTCAAATCCTCAAAATATGGTTTATGAAGTTTCACCAATTTTTCCCAATTTGTCCAACTCAAAACACTAATTAAATGGTAAAACAATGATAGATTCATGTATAACAACCAAAACCGATTTAGAATCACTTACCCCAATCAACTCTTTAAAAATCCCTTCAAGAATCGCCCATATCCAAGGTCTATAGATCAAAATAAGAAAAATGGGTTCAAACACTCGATTTTGAAATTTAATGACTGCTGCCCAGAGGTCCTTCTACGCGAACGCGGAAAGTGCCTTGCGTTCACGAAGGACAAAATTCAACTTCCCAAAATTCCTCTTACGCGAACTCGAAGGACCCATCATGAACACGATGTTTCACAGTGCTCTGCCTACACGAACACATCCCACTGACAGCGAATGCAAAGGCTTAAGGCATGGTGCCCAAGCCGGCCTCATCCTTCTACGCGAACGCGAAAATACCCTCGTGATCGTGATGCTCAAGCTCCCTTCACCTTCGCGAATGCATGGCCCTCTTCGCGAATGAGAAGAGAAAACTTCACCTTCCTCCCAGATACCCTTCGCGAACGCGAAACCTCTCTCGCAAATGCGTATATGCAAACAGGACACCAGAAAATCTGCAGCTCTACAAGGCCAAACACAATTCGCAATCAACCTGAAACTCACCTGAGGCCCCCGGGGCGCCATACAAACATACCAAGATATCCTAAAACATCATAAAAACTTAGTCGAGGCCTCAAATCACATCGAACGACATCAAAAACACCAATTGTATCCCAATTCAAGCCTAATGAACTAATGGATTTCCAACTTTTACGATCGATGCCGAAACCTATCAAACCAACTCCGATTGACCTAACATTTTGCACACCAGTCATATATGACACAATGGACCTATTCCAACTTTCGGAACCAAAATTTGAGCAAGGTAACAACAAATTCAACTCTCAGTCAAACTTCTCAACTCTCCAAACTCACCTTTGGACCTCGAAATCAATATCTGGACACACTCCTAAGTCCAAAATAACCGTACAAAGCTATCGAAACCATCAAAATACCATTTCAGAGTTATTTACACATAAGTCAATTTCCGGTCAACTCTTCCAACTGAGGCTTCCAACCTTGGGACTAAGTGTCTTAAGCCATTCCGAAACATTCCTGGAACCAAACAAACCACTCCGTCAAGTCAAAAAATTATAAAAGAACACAAAATAAGTAATAAATAGGGAAAGGTGGCTACAATACTCAAAAATACCGGCCGAGTCATTACATAGCAATTTTTACAGACATGGTCGAGAGATTTGTTGAGGTCTCTATGGATCATTTCTCTATGTTTGGTGCTTCTTTAACACATATGATTAACCAATATTAGTGAACTGTTTTCTAGAAATGAGGATAAGAATTTGGTGTTGAATTGGGAGAATGTGTTATTTCATAGTGCGAGAAGGCATAGTGTTGGACACAAAGTGTCCAAAGATGGATTGGAGGTGGACAACACTAAGGTGGAAGCAATTGAAAAATTTCCTCCACCAAGTTTTGTGAAAGAAGTTTGTATTTTCTTAGGACATGCAGGTTCTGCCACTACTTTAATAAGGATTTTCTCTAAAAAATAATTTTGTTGTGCATGTTGCCTGAGAAGAACATTACTTTCATGTTTGATGATGCTTGTCTTAAAGTATTCGAGGAGTTGAAGCAAAAGTTGGTGATGAACCAATTATAGTGGCTCCGACTGGAAAGAGTCGTTCGAACTGATGTGTGATACAAGCGACAATGCCATTGGAGATGTCTTGGGCCATATGAGGAACAAGGTGTTCCACTTTATCTATTACACAATCACTAAAAAGGAGCTGCTGGCGATTGTTTGGGAATTTGAAAAATCTCGAGCATACTTAGAAAGAACTAAAGTCATCGTAGACATATACCATTCGGCTATCAGGTACTGTTTGAGAAGAAGGATGGTAAACTAAGGATAATTCATTGGGTGCTACTGATTTGCCGTGAAAATTCATTACTTTCTCTACAATATGCATAATCTTTCACTTTCCTTAACGTATATTTTCTATCTTTTTATTATGTTTTTTTGTATGAGGTTGGAGTTAAAGAGAAAAAAACATGCCGAAAGCATTAAGTCCACTGAAGAACCCAATCAACAACTAGTTCTTCAATTGCAGAATGAAAGTGCGGGCTGCACATCATCCGCAAAAGCAGCCAGAGATTACATATTTTGAAAGCCAAATTTACGGTCCACTCTGTAGACCGTAGATTACATATGCGAGCCACAAAGTTGTCTCAAAGTGAGGCGGGAACTTACATTTCTAAGAAGTTAAATGCAGTCCATTATGCTGCCCACAGAACTAATATGCGAGCCGCAATCCCGCTTTGCAATGAAGGGTCAGAAAAACTAAATATCAAGTTTGCGGCCATTTAGGAACTATGTAGACCGCATAACACTTTTGTGGTCCATTACATGACACCGCAGAATCTCCTCGAGATATTAGATCCAGATCTAAAAGCCAACTCTAGAACAAGCCAACAATTTTGCAGACCACAGATCTATTTTGCTGTCCAATTTGCGATCACAAAAGCTTTTAGAGGGGCATTTTTATCCAAACCTGGTACATATTTTTTGGTCCCTATAAATATAACTTTTAGTGTTTTTAGTGGACACAACTTATTATTCATGATATTTGGAGAGCTTAGGAGTGGGAGAACAAGCTTTGGAAGCTAGGGGTTCATGACCCATCACCTTGAACATGAATATTTAGAGCCATTAATGAGCATTTCTTAAAACTCCATATCTTTTATTTTATTGCTTTGTGTAGTATTTGGTGTAGGTGATGACTTTGGACAGCAAAGTTTAAAGAATTATCGAGTAATATTTTGTTCTTGACTCTCGTTGCTTATACAACAACAACAACAACAACAACAACATACCTAGTATTATCCCCCACTGTGAGGTCTGGGGAGGGTAGTATGTACGCAAACCTTACTCTACCTTGTGAAGATAGAGAGGTTATTTCCAATAGACCCCCGTCTCATAAAAGTATAAGCACCACATTAATAAAAATATAGACACGGAGAGACAGTACCATAAAGCAATATAAGAGCAGAATAAAAATAACAAGATAGTAAGGTAATCAACAATTAAAGTAAATAACGGCTAGTCATAAAGCTACTAGCAACAGAAAGTGAGACTGCGTGTCAATTCTACTGTTATGAACACTCTAGACTACCTACTCTACCACCCCAATCCTTGACCTCCATACCTTCCTATCAAGGGTCATGTCCTCGGTCAGCTGAAGTTGCGCCATGTCTTTCCTAATCATCTCTCCCCACCTCTTCTTTGGCCTACCTCTATCTCTCTGTAGGCCCTCCAATGTCAACCTCTCATACCTCCTCACAGGGGCGTCTGTGCTTCTCCTCCTCTCATGACCAAACCACCTAAGTCGCGCTTCCCGCATCTTGTCGTCAATAGGGGCCACACCCACCTGATCATGAATAATCTCATTTTTGAACCTATCTAACCTGGTGTGCCCGCACATCTATCTCAATATTCTCATCTCTGCTACCTTCATCTTCTGGACATGAGCGATCTTGACTGGCCAACACTCAGCTCCATACAACATCGTTGGTCTGACTACCACTCTGTAGAACTTACCCTTAAGTTTCGGTGGCAACTTATTGCCACACAAAATACCGGAAGCGAGTCTCCATTTCATCCATCCCGGCCCAATACGATGTGTGACATCTTCATCAATCTTCCCATCCCCCTGAATAATAGACTCAAGGTACTTAAAACTACCTCTCCTAGGGATGACCTACGAGTCCAACCTCACCTCCCCTTCCCCTCCTCAAGTCTTGCCATTGAACTTGCACTCCAAGTATTCTGTCTTGGTCCTGCTCAACTTGAAACCTTTAGATTCTAGGGTCTGCCTCTAACCCTCTAATTGCGCGTTCATACCGTCTCGAGTCTCATCAATCAATATAATATCATCTGTAAATAGCATGCACCATGACACCTCCCCTTGGGAATATACCAATTTACTTTGATTTTGACTTGAGAAAGCGAATTAACGTAGGAAAGACTAATTAACACGATTTGGGGCTTTAAACCTCAATCTAATAGATTCACATAGAGATAGGAAGAATCTAACTTGTAGGCAACATTTGGTGTGTTTAGTACTCTTAGTTGGGCCAACTAGGAAGTCTTGTTAGTGTTCGAAAGAAACTAATAAAGAATGGTTACTCAAGGCTATGAACAATTGATTTCAAATCATTTAATGGCGGGTTACCATTACATTGGATTACTCTTGAGTTTAACTTCAATTGCTATGTGCCGAGGCCTCGATTTTCTAAAGATGGTTCTCCCCATTGGTTAGTTTAGTGTATTTGGGCAACCGTAGTTTACACTAAAATCATACTTGATTACATTTTTGTTTGAGTTAGTGGGTAACAATTCTTTTACTTTCTCAACCTTCTTTATATTATTCCCTGTGGGATTCGACCCTGATTCATAGTTGGGCAAATTATATTGCATACGACCATGCACACTTTCATTTAATAAGAGTGGATTTGGATATTATTAATTTGCCATCATTGCCAGGGAGAAATAGGCGTTTGTTTAGGAAGTAAGCCTGCATACTTTAGTCCAAACTTGTGAATATATATATTTGTGTTTATGAAAAAGAAAAAGAAAAAGAAAAAATTTGTTCTTATTTGATCTTCATGTGTTTAGTTAGTTTTCTTATTGTTCTTTGTTGATATTTCCTAGTCAGCTTGTTATTTTTGCTTTTACCTAGTCATGACTTCTTGGAATAAATAATTGTGGATGGAGGATACTCTTAATTTGGTTATCCTTGTGGATATTGTGGAGGACCCCCATTTGTGGCAAGATTGTTAAAATATTTTTGGGAGCGAGATATGTGCATCTTCTGAATCCTTTGAGTGAAATATATGTAATATTTGTGATGGCAAAAATGGTCATTTCAATAGTTGCAATTACTATATGCCGTGCCATTCCCCGTTATCTTATAATGATCTTTCTACTTTTGTTGGTGAATTTGATCGGTGCAATGAAGCTAAAGAAATGAAGTGATTGTTAGAACCTTTCCAACTTAAAGAAAGTAAAAATTTGCCCACCTTCAAGAAGAGCATAAAGAAAGAAGAAAATAAGTATCAAAATTATGAAAACTTTGAAGAAGCAGTGAATATGAACCAACCTTGGGAGTTAGTCAATCTCAAGAAGAAATGTTTTTTGTCCTCAAGAACAAAGAATGCTTCGTATGCTAGAGCAAATCCTTGAAAATGAACTGAGGAATAGCTTAGCACTAGAAAACTTGAAGGTGGTTGCTCATGAAAATGATGAAGCTATCCAAGACGTGGGCATTCAATTGGATCAATTAGTTCACATACTTGGTGCTCAGCAAATTGAGGTTGAAAATAGTCTTCAAGAAGTTACCATTGTGGAGGAAACTGAAATTCAAGTCGAGAAACCAAAATTTGAATGCCAACCATATCATTCTATCTTGTTTCACCATGCCGATGATAAAGACAAGATGCTAGCATCATTGGAAAATATTGACGATCTTCTAGAGCTTGACTCTAGCCCATGATGTAAAGAGAATGTGACAAATCAAGGAAAAATGAAAATTGTGCTATTTGGACTCATTTCAATCACTTACCGACATTGTGCTCGGAAAGTGATACGGAAGTAGAGCTGGCCATGCCAAAAGGAGAGTTAATGGAAGAGGCACAAGATGCTTACATTTTTAGAGTTTTCTGTGCCACAACGAGAAAATCACATTCCATACTTAAATGCCAAGATGTGCAAAATGAGACAATTTATGCTTGGCCACTTAAAATTTGCACCACAACCCCATGAGCATAGTTTCAATCTTGAAGCAAAGTTGGGGAGGCAATTCATATATTCGAAGTGGCGACAAAAAAGGCCACTCAGCTCTCTGCAACTTCAATAGCAGATTATGCATCACAGGGAGTCCCTTACCTCTGTCTTTTGATTACATGCATTCGAGACAATGCATGCTTTTAAGTTGGGGGTGGGATATGTGAAAATTTGATGTTTGTTGAGTTGCAAATAAATTAAAAAAATTCTCCTTTTTCAAGATAATTAGTGTTAATATTTTGATAGTAGAAAGTAAAACCCCTTGGTTTTTCTTTAAGTATTGTGAGTTGGTTCGTACTAATGTGTTACATTCTAGAATGTGATAGCATTTTGAATTCAATAATACCCCTCAAAACGTTTTATATTGTTAAAGATTTGCAATGTGTATAAAATAGTCATATTTCTGAAGTCAAGGCTCGTTTTGTGACTTTGTGATTGCTAGATATTTTAATATCGTGAGAAGATTTCCTTTGTGCAATTGAGGTTTGAAAATATATTGTTTCATGTTTCATGTGCTATGTGTGGTGACAGTTCGTGAATAATTTTTGTGTTTGGCTGTACCACCTAGAAGTTGCCCCTTTTGGTTTATCAATGTGAATCTTAGGTTGGTGTTTTATTGTAGTTGCAATAACTAAAGGGGTATGAAGTTGTTAAGCCATACTATGAATGTTTGGGAGAGGACGGTAGAAGTTAGAGTTAGGAGTATATCTATTTCTGAAAACTTGTTCGGATTCATGCCCGGTAGTTTGACTACAAAAGTCTTTCACTCAATAAGGAGATTGGTGAAGCAGTGTAGGGAGAGAAAGAATGATTTGCATATGGTGTTCATTGACCTAGAGAAAGCATACGACAAAGTCCCAAGAGGTTCTATGGAGATATTTGGAGGCTAGAGGAGTGTCGGTATGCTACCCTAGGGTTATTAAAGACATCTATGATGGAGCTAAGAATCGAGTAAGGATTCTGGGAGGAGACTCGAAACATTTTTCGATTGTGATGGTGTTGCACCAGGGATCATCTCTTAGCCCATTTTTATTTTACTTGGCGATGGCCACTAACGCTGTCAAGACCCAAAATCCCACTAAAGGTCGAGATAGCATCTAACTTGCTTGCTAGACAAGCCAATACTCAATAATAATAATTAAAGCTAATTGTTAAGTCCTTAACAGAGTTATGATATAAATACAAAAGCGGAATAAGTCTCAAAATCTCATCATGAATATATAAACCAAGACAGGATCTAAATACGATCACAATTGTCTAACAATGCACAAAACCTAATGTCACATTACCACGAGCATCTAACAATAATAAGTAGACTCAAGTGAATAACAACATGTGTCTGGAAGAAAATCCAGACATAGATAGATAAGTAGGGAAGGGGACTCCATGTGCTAAGGATTAGATCAAGTAAAATAGCTCACCATGAAGTCTACGGCCAATACTCCCACTCAGCCAAATGGGTACCTCTGATACCTGCCTCAGATCCTGCACAAAATATGCAGAAGTATAGTATGAGTACAAAACTACGGTACTGAGCAAGTATCAAGTCTAGCCTCGAAGAAGTAATGACGAGGGGTCGGCATCGATATTTACTATAAGTCAAATAATGAGGTGGAACATATATAAGGTACAAAATGTGATATCATCAAATAGGTACGAAATCCAGAAATACCGTACACATAGAATTTAGACATGCTTTGCAGAATAAGAATTCAAATTAGATATCAACTATTTTAATTACCACACAACGACATGATGTATATCAATTAACAACATTATAAAAGCTACTGCACGAGTCCAAGATATATATAAATGCATGCTGAAGACCTCTTCTCAATATCTCAAAGCACAAATTCATGTGTTTGACACAAGCTATGTGTCCAAACCAAGCACCAAATCTTAGTGCCTACGCTCACAGGGCCCAAAGTAATATGGATAATCACCTGACTCCAGAGTGACGGATCCATATCTAAGCACTGATCATTTAACAATCAATGATCAATAACAAATAATCATTATCCGCTCATGGTTTCTGTAGTACCAAAATCCTCAACTTTTCACAACATTCAATTCTCCAACTCATGTATATGTGTTTGAAATAATATAATAAAGAAATACTAGACATAACAATAAAGATGCAAATAAAAGCTCATATGGCTAAAAGACTGCTATAGCTAATTATGTAATTCAATTTATCACAACAATTCAATAAGATATTTCAACATTCAAAGTTAATTTATAATATATATCATGAGTAAATTAAGCTATGTAACCACCAAATCATAAGTCAATAAGAAAAGAATATAACCACGGCTCAATAGGAAAGCTCAACATTGTAAATTATCCTTTATGCCCAATAGCACGCTTCTAAGTCATAATTAAGAGGCGCCATTTAATCATAGAGTTAATGAAACATGGATGATAATTGCAGATAATCCAAACAAGGAATATCACAAGTCAAACCCTACCGAATATGGTTGTAACCTAGCTACGCATATATACTCGTCACTTCACATATATGTGGCACCTAAATCAAGCAACAAGCTTCAAATAGATTACCTATGGGGAAAATTTCCTCTTATAAGGATAGACAAGAGACTTACCTCTTCTTGGGCTAGCTTCAATCCACAACAACCGCCTTTCCTTTTAAATTTACCTCCAAACAACTCGAATCTAGCAAAATATTACTCAATAAAGTTAATTAAATCTATAGAAATCAACTCCAAACAATAAAGATTTAATCTTTAATCAAATCCTCAAAAGTTAACAAAAGTCAATATGGGCCCGAATAGCAAAAGCCCGAGTCTAGGGGGTAGATCCCGACTACCCATAACCTCACGAGCCCAAATATGTAATTAGATTCCAAAATTAAGTCCAAATCGGTACTCAAATCCCCAAATTATGCTCTCTTAGGTTGCAGACCAAAACCCCATAATTCTCTTTGAAATACCATGTTTTAATCCATGGGAATCAAGATATATAATCAAATCCAAGTAGAAATTATTTGCCCTCAAATTATGGGTTAAATCGTTTCCAAGATCGCCTCTTCCTCAACTCCAAAAATCAAAAATAAAGAAAAATGAGCAAAACTTGAAGTATAAAGTCTGCCAGGCATTCTTCGCATCTATGGTCACTTTTCCGCACATGCGACACTACATCTATGACAATACAATCGATTCTGCGCATATTTAGCCCACATTCTAACCTCGCATCTGCAATCAAGGCTCCGCAGAAGCGGAATAGGTGCGGCCAAATCTTTGCATCTGCAATCATTCACAAAGATGACCAGATCTTGCATGTGCGACCCATCAACCACATATGCAATGAAAACCACACATCTATGACATCCCCAGCCTCACCAATATGGGCATATGCGCACAATGCACCATCGGTGCGACCATCGCCCTTGCATACCTAGCATAGCAGGTGCGATGCACCAGATATTAAATAAATCCCAAAAACACAAACATGGTCCAAATTGGTACGAAACCACCCTTAAACTTACTCGAGCCCCTCGGGCTCTTGTCCAATCATACCAACATGTCCATATACCTAATTCAAATTTATCCAAAGGCTCAAAACACCAAAAATAAAGTCAAAAGAATGAATCAAAGATCAAAATCCGCTCATTAACTTTCAAACTTTCCACCTTCACCGAACGCGTATGAATCATACTTAGACATTATGGATCATAACTAAACTTCGCACACGAGTTTCAATTGACTAAATGAACCTACCCAAATTCCCGGAAGACTAATTGGAATGTGATACCATCAAAGCCAACTACTGGTCAAACCTATGAACTCTCCAATTCTTCAAATTGACAACTTTTGACAAATAGAGTCGCAATCCACTAGGAACATCCGAAATCAAATCCAAACATACACCCAAGTCCAAAATCACCATATGAATCTTTGGAACCATTAAAACACTAATCCGAGGTTGTCTACTTAAAAGTTAAATATTGGTCAACTCTAAAAACATAAGATTCAAAAAATGGATCTAAGTTTTCTAATTCAGTCTCAAACCTCCCCGAAACCAAACTAACCATCCCCGAAAGTCATAAAACATTAAACCAAACATACGGGAAGCATCAAATAGGTGAACAGGGCTCTAATACACAAAATGATCAGCCGAGTCGTTACATTCTCCCCATCATAAACAAAGGTTCGTCCTCAAACGGATTTAGAGTCATACCTGAAATACCAAAAAGATAAGAATATTTGCTCTGCATATCATGCTCGATCTCCCAAGTCGCTTCCTCGACCAATTGACTCACCACTAGACCTCACTAATGCAATCTCTTTTGACCTCAACTTTCGAACCGGTATATCAAAATGGTCACCGACTCTTCTTCATAGGCCAGATTCTCATCCATTTGCACTGAACTGAAAACCAACACATGTGACTTGTATTTATAATATTTCCAAAGCATGGAAACATGAAATATCGGATGAACTCCCGACAAGATGGGTGGCAAAGAAAGCATGTACGTCACCTCGCCAACTCTCTCCAAAATCTGAAATAGGCCAATATACCTAGGGCTCAACTTGACCTTCTTCCCAAATCTCATCATGCCCATCATAGGTGAAACTCTAAGAAGAACCTTTTCACCCTACACGAAAGCCACATCATGAACCTTCCAATCCGCATAATTCTTCTGCATGGACTGCACTGCACTAAGTCGCTCCTGAATTAACTTTACCTTCTCCAAAGCATCACCAACCAAGCTATGCTCAACAGCCTAGCCTCACTAGGCTAGCCTATCAACTAGAGAACGATACTATCTCCGATATAATGCTTCATACAGAGCTATATGGATACTGTACTGGTAGTTGTTGTTGTAAGAAAATTCCGCCTATGGTCGGAACTGATCCTACTAGCCTCCAAAATTAATTACATAGGCTCTTAACATATCATCAAGGATTTAAATGGTCCGCTCGGACAACTTATCCAGCTGTGGGTGAAATTCAATACTAAGCTCCACCAGCGTGTTCAACTCTCACTAAACAGCCTTCCAAAACTGCAATATGAATTGAGTGCCCCAATCCGAAATGATAGAAAATGACACACCCTGCAAACGAACAAACTCTCTGATGTAGATCTGAGCCAACTTCTCTGAAGTGTAAGAAGTCATTACTAGAATGAAATGTGCAGATTTGGTCAATATATTTATAATGACCCAAACAACATCAAACCTGCTCAAGGTTAGTGGCAATCCTACAACAAAGTCTATAGTAATGCGCTCTCACTTCCACTCCAGTATAACAAATCTTTCAGTCACACCACTTGGTTTCTGATGCTTATACTTGACGTGTGGACTATTTTAACACCCGAAACATGCCCAATAATGTCTTTCTTCATCCTCCACCACCAATAGTGCTATTTCAAATCATGATACATATTTGTAGCACCTGGATGAATAGAATATCATGAACTATGAGCCTCCACCAAGAATCAACTCCTTCCAACCATCCACATTAGGAACACAAATCTGACCCTAAAGTTGCAGTACACCATCATCTCCAATGACCACCTCCTTAGCACTACATCGCAACACCGCGTCCCTTTGGACAAGCAAATGAGGATTATCATACTAACGAGTCTTAATGCGCTCAAAAATAAGGATGACTGCGCAACAACATAAGCAAGAACTCTACTAGGCTAAACATTTTCCAACCTCACAAATTTATTAGCCAAGGCCTTAACATCCATAGCCAAAGGTCTCTCCGCAGCTCGAATAAATGCCAAACTCCACATATTATCCGCCTTCCTACTCAAAGTATCCGCAACCATATTTCCCTCACCTTGATGATAAAAGATAGTGACATCATAATCCTTCAACAACTCCAACCACCTCTGTTGCCTCAAATGCAAATCCTTTTTCTTGAACATATGCTGAAGACTCTGATGCTTAGTGTAAACCTCACAAGACATACCATACAAGTAATGCCTCTAAATCTTGAGCGCATGGACAATAGGTGCTAACTCCAAATCATGAACCGCATTATTCCTCTCATGGAGCTTCAACTGACGCGACGCATAGGCAATCACCATATAGTCCTGCATTAATACACAACTAAGGCCAACACGTGAAGCATCATAATAGATAGTGTATATCCCCAATCCTAATGGTAATACCAAAACTGAAGTTCTAATCAAAGCAGTCTTGAGCTTCTGGAAGCTCTCCTCGCACTGGTCAGACCATCTGAACGGAGCGCCCTTCTAAGTCAACTTGGTCAATGGATATGAAATAGATGAAAATCCCTCTACAAACCGATGATAGTAGCCTGCCAAACCTATGTAACTCATAATCTTTATAGCTATAGAAGGTCTAGGTCAACTCTAAACTGCATCAATCTTCTTCTAATCCAACTTGATACAATGATTACAAACCACCTGGCCCAAGAATGCTATTGAATCCAACTAAAACTCGCACTTGGAAAACTTAGCATACAACTTCTTTTCCCTTAGAATCTAGAGCACAATTATCAAATGTTGCTCGTGCTCCTCACCACTATAGGAATATACAAAGATGTTGTTAATAAACATAATGACAAATGAATATAAATATTACTGAAACACACTGTTCATCAAGTGCATAAAAGTTGTAGGGGCATTAGTCAAACCAAATGACATCACCAAAAACTCATAATGTCCATAATAATCTTGAAAGTCGTCTTAGGGATGTCTGAAGACATAATCTTCAATTGGTAATAACCCAATATCAGATCAATCTTTGACAACACCCTGGCACCCTGAAGTTGATTAAATAAATCATCAATACGAGGAAATGGATACTTGGTCTTGATAGTGACCTTGTTCAACTTCTATTAATCAATACACAACCTCATAGAACCATCCTTCTTGTTCACCAACAACATTGACGCACCTCAAGGAGAAACATCCTATCTAATAAATCCACTATCCAATAACTCCTACAGCTGCTCTTTAACTCGTTCAATGTAGTAGAGCCATGCGATATGGTGGAATAGATATGAGCTGAGTGTCCGGCACCAAATCATTACCAAAATATATATCCCTATTGGGTAGCATGCCTAGTAGGTCTGCCAAAAACACATCTAGAAATTCCCTTACTACACGAACATGAATCAATAGTAGGAGTCTCAACACTGGTATTCCTAACAAAAGCCAGATATGCCAAATACTCCCTTCTCAACCATCTGTTGAGCCTTAAGAAACAAAATTACCTACTAAGTGTATGACCAAGAGAAACCCTCCATTCCAATCTTGGTAACCCAGGCATAGCCAACGTCACAGTCTTAACGTGACAATCAAGAATAACATGATATGAAAATAGCCAATACATACCCAAAATCACATCACAATCTATCATTTTTAGCAATAAAATATCAAGCCTAGCCTTATAAAACCCATTAGTAACCAAACAAGACCAATATACATGGTCCTTCATAATAGAATCACTAATAGTTGTAGATACATGAATAGAAATATCAAGAGAACCACGATGCATATCCAAATAAGGAACAAAATACAATGGCACATATGAATAAGTAGACCCCGAATCAAGCAGCACATAAGCATCTCTATGACAGACTGAAACCATACATGTGATCATAGCATCTGAGGCCATCGCCTCGGGTCTACCCAAAGAAGCATATAGATGGGCATGACCACCACTAGTAGTGCCTCCATAAACCTGACCTCCTTCTCTAGGGAAACCTCTCGCTATATGGCCTCCCTCTCTAGCTGTCTGTATAGGGGGTGAGGCAATTAGTGCGAAATCCATTGACTGGGAACTTTGCGGAGCGGTGCCTCTACCATGCCTGGGGAAATACTTCCTCATATGGACAAACTCTCCACACTCATAACAAGCCCTAGCTGACAGAGGCTACTAAATCTGAAAAATGCCCCTGGTGAACCGAATAAGCACTAGATGAACCCTGAAAACACGGAGCAGGGTACGAACTCACTGGAAGAGCACTAAACGATGATGGAACTGGAGTGTTGAAAGATGGTCGAGCCACTACACCACAAGTTGTATGTTGTGTAGCATAAGCTGACCTACCATGATGGCCTCTACTAAACCGACTCATACCTCTAGATGAGGTACCACTGAAACCACCAGAACGATGAAGCCTCTTATTTCTCAACATAGTCTCTCTCCCTTAATAGTGAAATATGATCGATCCTCTAGTAGTCCCAATCTCTAAATCTTGATCCATAGCAACCCTGATGCCATAAGTCAAACCCTCAATAAACTGCCTCACCTTCTCTGCCTTGGTGGGGATCATGAAAGCATCATGACGACACAACTTTGTGAATATCGCCCTATACTCGGTCACTAACATATAGTCTTGCTGAAGATTCTTAAACTAACTTCTCAACTAATCCCTCCTTGTGAGTGGGTTGTACCTCTTAAGAAACAAGTGCAAAAACAGAGTCCAAGTAAGAAAAGATGAACCTGCTGGTCTACCCAGCTCATAAGTCTGCCACCACCTCCTAGCAGCCCCTCTTAGGTGAAATGTAGTGAAGTCCACCCCATTGGACTCTACCAAACATAAGTTTTGAAGCATTTGATGATATCTATCCAAAGAATCATGTGCGTCCTCTTAAGAACCGCCCTTGAACTAACGAGGATGTAGCCTTTGAAACCTCTCCATCCTCTTATGCTCCTCTGCAGGCACGGTAGGCACAACCTTAGGTCTAGATGCTATAATAGACTGCTAAGCACTAGCTGGTAATACTCCTACCATCTGAAACATCATCGCTACCTGCTCTGGAGTATGAGTGACTGGGGTACGAGCTCCCCCGCAACCCAGAGATACGGCTGGGGCCACTAGAATTACTACGACTTGATTTATATCAATACCGGTGACCATCAAGGCTGTAGCCTCCTGGAATATCGGTGCTACAACAAAACCTTCTTGATACCAAATGGGTACTATATCCTCAACATGATCATCCATACGTTGATCTGATTTGTAGGTAGGTCCACTGAAATGGCTCTGGCGCAACAACAGGCAGTGGTAGATGCTCTACCCCAAGTTGCATCTGTGCGCTCTCTAGAGAGTGTCTTGGACCGACCTCGGGTCCTACCTATCCCAGCTACAACCGGTGGTGCTACCTCTCCCACACCGACTACTGTTGAGGCACGCATACTCACTATCTGTGAGAGAGTAGAAGCGAATGAATTAGACTTACTCAGTAATCAACACACGACAAAGAATCAAGAAAGGGACGTTCCTAAAGCCTTATAGCCTCTCCCCATATAGATACTAATGTATTTGATAGGCCTGCTCGTAATTTGTGAGACCCTTAGAATCTAGGGCTCTAATACCAACTTGTCACGACCAAAAATCTGACCAAATATCGTGATAGATCCTAACAGTCTATTTGGCAAGCCGACACTTAACAGCAACAAATGAAGCCAATTATTAAGTCATTAATAGATAGAGTTATGATACAAATATTAAAGCAGGGTATAAACATAAAAAGAACTATCTAACAATGCCCAAAACCCAGTGTCACATCACCACGAGCATCTACTAAGATTAAATAGCCTCAATTGAGTAACAATATAGATAAGTATGAAAGGGGGACTCCATATACTACAGATTGGATTAAGTAAAGCAGCTCACCATGAAGTCTCCAACAAATACCCCTACTCAGCCAAATGGGTACCTCCAATACCTGCCTTAAATACTGCACAAAATTTGCAAAAATGTAATATGAGTATAAAACTATGGTACTTAGTCAGTATCAAGTCTAGCCTCGAAGAAATAATGGAGAGGGGATGATATTGACACTTACTATCACTCAAATAATCGTGTGGAACATAAATAAGGTACAAAATAAAGTATGATATCATCAAATAGGTATGAAAGCCCTAAATACCGTACATTTAAAATTTAGACATGCTTTGAAGAATAAGAATTCAAATCAGATATCAACTATTTCAATTTCCGCACAAAGACGTGATGTATACTAACCAACAACCATACAAAAAGCTACTGAATGAGTCCAAGATATGTTTAAATAATTGCTCTCGATCCCTTATCAATACATCATATCACAAATCCATGTGCCTGACATATGCCATGTGTCCAAACCAAGCTCCAAATCTGAGTGCCTACGCTCGTAGGGCCCAATGTAATATAGGTAATCACCTAATTCCGGAGGGACATATCTATATCCAAGCATTGATCATTTTACAATCAATGATCAATAACCAATAATCAATATATGCTCATGGTGTCTGCAGTGCCAAAATCCTCAACTTTCCACATTATCCAACCCTCAAACTCATGCGAATATGTGTGAAATAATATAAAAAAGAAGCACCAAACATAACAATAAGAATACAGATAAAAGCTTATATGTCTCAAAGATGGCTACGGCTAATTGTAATGACATGGCCAGCCGTTTTGTGCATTTGAGTCCCGTTCCCCTATCTGATGCTTCAAGTATGCTTCTTTATCATTTTGCGACTTGCGGGGATGGTTGGTTAGGTTTCGGGGAAGTTTTGGAATGAATTGGAATACTTAATTCCAAGGTTTGAAACTTAAGTTATAAGATTTGATCGAGGTTTGATATTTGTGTAAATGATCCCGAAAAGGTATGTTGATGGTTCCAATGGGTTCGTATGGTGATTGTTTATTTAGGCATATGTATACATTTAGATTTGGAGGTCCATAGGTTGATTTGGCTCTGTTCAACGAAAATTAAAAATTTGAAGGTTTGGAAGGTTCATTAGTTTGGCCGGGGGTTGACTTTGATGTTATTAGGTCTGAATTGTCGTTTCAGAAGTTGGAATGTTTTCCTTATATTTTTTGAAACATGTGTGCAAATTTTGGTGTAATTTCGAGTTGGGTAGACGTGGTTCGAAATGAGTTTTGAAAGTTTGAAAGTGGATTTTTATCATTAAGCTTGAATCAAGGTGCGAGTTGTAGTTTTGATGTTATTTTGTGTGATTGAAGACCTCGAATAGGCTCGTGTTATGTTTGGGACTGGTTGGTATAATTGGACGGGGTCTCGAGAGGATGGGGTGAGTTTCGGATGGGTTTCAGACCATTTGGGGTTTGACTGGCAAGTCTGGTTCTGGTATTTTTGCACCTACGAGGTGTGGGCCGCACGTGCGAGTCCGCAGAAGTGGACTAGGGATCATAGATGCGAAAGAAGTAAGAGGCAACTTTGTTCGCAAGTGATATGGCCCTTGCGCAAATGCGCTTCACGATCGCGGAAGCTGATCCGCAGGAGCGGAGTTTGGTCCGTAGAAGCGGAGGGTTGACTTTTGAGTGGAGCTCCGACAAGCGAGCCATTGGTCACAAAAGCGAGCTCGCAAATGTGAGCTGGAGCCCTCGGAAGTTAGAATTACTGGGCAATTTATTAATTTCGAGAGTTTGACTTATTTTATTACATTTTGTGATTGGGAGCCTCGATTGGGGTAATTGTTTAGACGAGTTTTACCACTTGGATGGGATAAGTGTTCTTGACTTTGATTTTGGCATTTGATTGGTGAATCTAATAGAGAAAATTTAGGGGTTTTGGCAAAACATTTCTAAAGTAAAAAATGGAGATTTGGACCCAGAATTAGAGTCAGTTTTGGATGAAACTTATAAATTTGGACTCGTATTGGAATGAGTGTTCGGGATTTGTGACTTTTATCGGGTTTCAGATTGCGGGATCTGGTTGAAGTTTTGGTTTACTTTGTCCAATTGATTAAAGATTTAATCTTTATCATTTGGATTCGATTCCTATGGCTTTGCTTGACGTTATTGAGTTTTATTTGGCTAGATTCAGCTCGTTCGGAGGTTGATTTGAGAAGAAACACTATTTTGGGAGATTAAAGGCTGCCAGGTGGAGGTACATCTCCAAGCTAACCTTGTTAAGAAGGAAACACCTAGGAATTGACTTGTTTGCTATGTGTTTAAGGTATTGGACGTAGTGTATATATGCGGCGGAGAACGTATATGCATTTATTTACCATGTTTCTAACATGACGGGGGTAGAAAATTTGGATATCGTATGCTTTGTTTGGCTATGTGCTCATTTGGTTCATGATTTATTTGGCTTATGTGACTATGTTTGCTCTCCTATTCGTGCTAGAAATCATGCCTGGGCTTATGATCAAATTATGAAGGTATGGGAACTTATTCTTGATATATTAAATTACTTAATTGTTCGTAGTCACATAGAGATTTCATAAGCATGTATATGATATTTATTAAGTCATTGTGAGATTTCATAAGCACATATATGATATATTTATTAATTTGTCGTGCACTTCTTATCTATAATTTTAAGCGTATACATATATTTTCAATAATGGATATGTTATTTGTACTGAGAATTTTGGCACGAAGGGTAAGCGTGCAGGTGAGACACAGATATGGCACGTTGAAAATGATGAGCAAATATTGATTTATGAGAGATTCTATTATACCCATCTTGCACTTGGATTTGGATCTATCCCTCCAGAGTCAGGTGATAACCCATGTTACTTTGGGCCCTATGAGCATGGTCGGTACATGAATTTTGTACCGGGTTGATACATGAATTTTGTATCAGGTTGTGTGATACGTGGATTATGTATCGGGGTATATGGATCTTGTACCAGTTGATCATGATTTCTTATTAATGACTTGTTTGGAGTATTTATTTCACTGTAAACTGTTACTTGGCATCCGTATATGCTAATTGGGAGTCCCAGATCTGTTATTTGAGCATGTTATCATTTATTATTATTATATATGAGCAGTGATCGGGTTATGTTTTTTGCTAGAAAAGCATTCTTATCAGTTCATATCTGTGACTTGTTATTCATGATATTGTTTATTAGTCTGTTGTTGAATTTTATTACTACGCTTGTGCGGTAAGTACTCGGAAGCATCTAGGTTCGCCACTACGTCTTCGAGGTTAGACTTGATACTTGTTTGGTACCGACTGTGGTGTACTTATACTATGCTTCTACATATCGTTTTGTGCAGATCCTTAAGTGGTTCCTAACAGAGCTTCTTGATTTAGCTAGGGGATTTCATGGAGACTTAGGGTGAGCTGCACTTCATGGATATATCTCGCACTTCCTGAGTTCCCATTCCTTTATTTATTTCTGTCTATTTATATTTAAAATAGCTTGACATGTATAAAGACTTGATTTCATTACTGTAGTTTGCTTGTGTACTTATGGCACCTAGTCCTCGGGACGTATTGTGTTGGCCGGGTTTAGGTCGTGCTTGGGTTTCATTAGACTATCACCGTTTTAAGACTATTCCCATTTTCTATTGCTATATCTCTCTGTCGAATAACGAAAATGGACTTTATTTGTTTCTTGTCAGTAGGCTTGCTTAGCAAGTTAGACTAGGCATCATCACAGTGTTGAGATGGGATTTCGGGGCATGACATCAATCATGTAATTCAATTTATCATAATAGTTAAATAATCTATTTCAAAACAAAGTCAATTCATAATATTTATCATGAGTAAATTAAGCCATGTAATGACCAAATCACACGTCAATAACACAAATGTATGGTTGTGGCTCAATAAGAAAGCTCAACATGATAAAATAATCCTTTATGCCCAATTAAACAAGTTATAACCATAAACATGCTTCTAAGTCATAATTATGAGTCATCACCTATTCATAGATTCAATAAAACATGGATGATAATTTCACATAATCCAAATAAGGCATATCACAAGTCAAACACTATTGAATATGGTTGTAACCTAGCTACGCATATACGCTTGTCACCTCGCATATACGTTGTCCTAGATCAAGCAACATGTAGCAAATAGACCTTTTGTGGGGAGAATTTCCTTTTCAAAGGATAGACAAGAGAATTACCTCCACCCGATAAGCTTTAATCAATCAACAACCGCCTTTCTTGTCAAATCCAACTTCGAATTACACGAAGTCAAACAAAGCTGCAGGAATCAATTCCAAGCAATAAAGCTTCAATCTTTAATCAAATCCTCAAAAATCAACAAAACTCAACCATGCCCGTATGGCCAAAACCTGAGTCTAGTGGTAGATCCCGACTACCCATAACTCCACGAGTCTAAATATGTGAATAGATTCCAAAATCGAGTCCAAATCAGTTCTCAAATCCATGAATTACACTCTTTTAGGTTGTAGACAAAAATCCCAAATTTCTTTTTTAAAACTCCATATTTTCAGTGTAGAAATCCATAGGAATCAAGATATATAATTAAATTCAAGTAAAAATTACTTACCCTAAAAATTATGGAAAACATCTCCTTAAACATTGTCTCTTCCCGAGCTCCAAAACTCAAAAATGAAGAAAAATGAGCCAAACTCTAAATATAAGGTCTCACAGGCATTCTTCGCATCTACGCTCACTAAGTGCAGATGCGACACCGCTTCCGCGACAATATAAGTTCTTCTATGCATCTCTAGCCCATATACCAACCTCGTATCTACGATCAAGGCTCTGCAGAAGTGAAACTGTAGGTGCGACCAAATCTCCGCATTTGTGATGATTCCTAGAGTTGACCAGACCTTGCATCTGTGAACCATCATCCGCAAATACGGTCTCGCGGATGCGATGAAAACCATGCATCTGTGACATCTCCCAACTTGACCAACATGCGTATATGCGCACAATGCACAGTAGGTGAGACTATAGTTCCTACGCACCTACCACCGCAGGTGCGATGCACCAGATATCACAAAAATCACGGCAATACAAACATAGTCCGAAACTACCCCGAAACTCACCTGAGCCCCCTAGGCTCCCATCTAATCATACCAACAAGTCCACATACCTAATTTAAACTTATTCAAATGCTCGAAACACCACAAATAATACCAAAACTATGAATCAAAGGTCAAAATCCACTCCTTAACTTACAATATTTCCAACTTTACTGAGCACGTTCAAGTCTTACTTAGACATTCTGTTCATAACCAAATTTTGCACAAAAGTTTTAATCAAGTAAATGAACCTGCCCAAAGATCTGGAACACCAATAGTAACTCGATACCATCAAAGCCAACTACCGGATTGAGTCTCAATCCACTAAGAACATCCGAACATACGACCAAGTCCAAATTTACCATACAAACATATTGAAATCATCAAATCCTGATTCCAAGGTCATTTATTCAAAAGTCAAACCTTGATCAACTCTTACAACTTAAGCTTCCAAAATAAAATCAAGTGTTCCAAATCATTTTCAAACCTTCTCATAACCAAACTAACCCACCGTGTAAATTATAAAACATCAAACAAGCATACAAGAAGAATAAAAAGAGCAACAGGACTACAGTACACATAACAACCGGTCGGTTCATTACAAATGCGCCACATTCAATGAGAGGTTCCATGTTGTAAGTTATTTGTATATGACATAGCTTTTGTCACATATGAAATAACAAACGGTATAAAGTTTTAACGAGACGTGAGGTGGTGTTAATTAGAGCCTGGATGTTTGGAGGGAGACCCTAAGTCTAGAGGTTTCAAGTTGAGTAGGACCAAAACAAAATACTAGGAGTGCAAGTTCAACGATGTGACCCAGGAAGCGGACGTGGACATGAGACTTGATACACAAGACATCCCGAAGATAGGAATTTTTAAGTAACTTAGGTTAGTAATCTAAGGAAATGGAGAGATTGACAAGGATGTCGCACATCATATTAAAAGGAGCTGGATGAAATGGAGTCTTGCATCTGGCATTTTGTATGATAAGAATGTGCCGCTAAAATTTAAAGATACGTTCTATTGAGTGGTGATTAGACCTACTATGTTATATATGGCAGAGTATTGGCCTGTTAAGAACTCCTATGTCCAAAAGATAAAAGTCGTTGGAATGAGGATGTTGAGATTGATATGCAAGAACACTAGGTTAGATAAGATTAGGAATGCATATATTCGAGATAAGATGGGAGTGACCCTCGTGGAGGACAAGATGCAGGAGGCAAGACTAATATGGTTCAGGCAAATAAACAAAAGAAGCACAAATGCCGCGTGTGAGAGGTTGTCCTTGGTGAGTATGAGAAAAGGTAGATAGAGGCCAAAGAAGTATTTGGGAGAGGTCATTAGGCAAAATATAGCACTGCTTTAGCTTACTGAGTACATGACCCTTGATAAAAAGGTGTGGATGTTAAGAATTAGAGTAGAAGGTAAGTAGGTAGTCTAGTATTTTTCTTTTTCTTTTCCATACCGGTAGTATTAGTGTTAGTATGGTATCTTTCTTATTCTTAAATTTCTATTACTCCTTATTGTTTAATTGCTATCTTTCGCTTCGATATTCTTTGTATCTTGTTGTTGTTACTGTTTGTTACCACTGTTTTTTTCCATCTTATCTTGAGCCAATAGTCTATCAAAAATAACATATGTACCTTCCCAAAGTAGGGGTGACGTCTGCGTATACACCACTCTCTCCAGACCCCACTTGTGGAATTTTACTAGGTTTGTTTGTTATTATTGTGTTTTGTTGTAGAAATAATCTTAGGCTCTATTTGTGATGTCTAACCAGAATAGCCATATTATCCTCCCATATGTAAATACTATCTTAGGTGTCAACCTTTGAGCTTTAATATTTTCTTTGGTAACCATATTATACACCATTACCTTTTTGTAAAAATATTATATCTTTTGAACTCTTCCCCCCCTTGACTATTAAAAATGAGGCTAAAAGACAAAGTTGGGGGTGTCAATTTTAAATGAGGAACAGAAAAGATGTGTATTGTGCGTAGAAGGAAAACCCTCAAGATCATGTTAAATGGATTGTGTGGCTAAGATTGGAGCCAACAACGGTGAAACCAATACCTTCACATCTTTCCTACGCTACAAATACTCAGTATCCAAAGCAAAAACAAAAAAAGGAAACAAAAAGAAAAGAAAAGAGCAAAATGGAGTCTTTAACATATTTAGTCGGAAGCGCAACTAGAGGCTGCTTATGAAATTCAAGGTGGCTCAGTTGTGTTACTAGAGGTCTATAAGGACTATAAAGTTCAAAAAGAAACAAAATATGAAAAAAATGAAGAATATGGGTAGTGCTAGAGGAGAGGGTAGTCACTCTTACCTTGGAAGGCCCCGTAAATGTCCGGCAAGGAATTTAAGATTTTGGGGTGCGGAGGTAGATTAAAGTGTTTGAAGGTAGTAATTAATCTTCACGGCGAGCTAGCTCGCCGCAGTAAGGAATTTTTGGGTTGAAGAATGCATCGAGGAGTTGGTGGAAATATTTGTTGAAGGAGGCAATTATACAGTCAAATTCGTGACCGTTGATTCATTTTGCGGGCCGCACACCCATCGCAGAGTTGAGCAGAAAAATTGTTGAATTTTGAAGGTTGTTTCGCGGTCCATTATACGATCGCATATCTATTTCGCGGTCTGCACCTCCATCGTATTTCGTTGGGTGATTCTGCGGCCGCATAATTGGTCTGCGGACCGTAGACCTAGCCGCAGACTGGTCCAGGCCAGCCCAGGTTTTGGCATCACTTCCACGGTCCATGTTGCGGGCTGCATATCTGTTCTGCGGCCCATCCTGCGACCGCAGAGCTGAGTTCGAAGCGTCCGTTTTCTATTTTTATAACCCGAATCTATTTTGATTAAATGCCTTTGGGGCTCATTTTGGCGCATATACCTGACGATGTTAGAGAGAAGATTAAGTATTTTTTAGAGAGAGGGAGAAGACCTAGCCATTCTAATCAACCATTCTTGCCCCAATCGTCAAGAATCATGGAAGCCACTTACTAGACCATCATCTATCCGGGTAAGTCCTTCTCCTAAGCTTTCATGCAAGAAGTTATGGATTTAAGTATATTGTAGAGTTGGAGATAGGCCATGCATGTAACATAGGGTGGTAGTATGTGGGGTTGTTAAACTATTTTGGGTAGTTTCTTGTTGAAATTGGTTGAGGGAGGAAAGGATTACCATTGTATAGCCTTGTAGTCAATTCTTGCATAATAGATGTTTGACAAAATTCCTAAGAGAGTTACACCATAAAACCCTTCTAATTATTATCCGATTTTTGCAATCTTCCTAAAGATTGATATTGCTGTTGTTGGGACAGTGTAGTAACTTAAGGAAATCTCAAGCAAGGTATGTTGGCTAAACCTCTCTCTTAGAATCGAATTTCCTGATGTTCCCGTAAGTTTCAAGTATGGTTGGCCCGGGTTCCTAATTTTTATGTTCCGAGTGGTTCCTAATAAATTCGAATATCCCAAGTAAGCGTTGTGTTGAAAGGTGTACATACTCAAACGTGTTTCAATTGCTCCTACCTTATCATGATCTCCTTCATGAATGTGTTCAAGTATATTTTATCTACTAAGATGTTATGACTTCAATTTATGTTTCGAATTAAAGTTTATTAAGCGTGACTTGGAAAGAAAAACTCAACATGCTTAAGACTCATATTGCTCATATACATATTTGAGGTCTTGATTCCAAATTATCTTAATTGTTGATAACTATAATGATGTTTGGAAGTTAAGTAAGTGAGAGTGAGATATAAAACGTAGCCATGGTTGTTGTAACTAGTGCTTTAGATTTGAATTCGTGTTTCAATCGTAAATCACCATGCTCTCTCTTATAAATATTTCCAATGTGATTTGAGATCTTACATACTCATGAGTTGAAATTGTGTATTACCCTTTTGGGAAAAAGTATTTCTAGGATAAGTGGTGTATCACTCGTTTATGATTTTAACTCGAGCTTCAATTGCCAATCATTTTGCTCGATTTCTTTGGAAAGAAATCCAATGTGTTTAAAACCTTCATTACCAATGAATTTAACATTATGATGTCCGCAATATTCTATATGTTGATGTTTGTGATGATGATCCTTTAAAATACATAAATGAAAATTTGGAATATGTGTTACGGCCATTGTGCCATGAAAGAAGAATCATATGTATGGCCAAGAGAGCCAATAAAATAATGATGTTGTGAATGGTTGAAAGTACTAATGAAGCAATATATGGTGTGAAAGGTTATGAGGTGAATGAATCTGTATTTCTATTTCCTTTGTGTACAAAACAAAAATATTTTTGGGAGTATCACTAGCGAACCGAGGAAGGGTGGGTCGAAACGGCCCATACTCAAAACTAGACGTGCCGGTGTAGGAGTGGATTGTGATTATTCTCCTTATATGGGATGAAATTGAAATATTGATGTGATGAGATTATTTCCCTTGATTGGGATGGCATTGTTGATATCCCTGGATTTGATGTCGACTCACACGGCATGTATGGTAAGACGACCCAACCGGCCGTGTGGTGATCGGACGCCATGTAGAGCGCATGGTAGTTCCTACTCATAGTAACACCTTTCTTTTGCATCACATGTCAATCCACATTATTCGTGGATAGATGGCATAGCCGATCGGGCGGGATCGCACTCTGTGTTAAAAACACAGTGGTATATTAGTGCTAATGATCTCCCAACCAAAAATAATATTATTTTTGTATCATGAAAATTGTTACTTGCTGCTTCCATGGTTTTCCCTTTCTTATATTGGCATTCTATTTTGAAAGAGGACATTTAGCTTTACATATCAGTACTATCCACATGTACTAACGTCCCTTTTGTCGGGGGCGATGCATCTTCAATGGATGTAGGTGGTTCGTCAGTGGGCACCATTTGTCCTCGTGAGCAGTTATTCTCTATTCAGCCGATTTTGGTGAGCCCTACTCTATTCCAGGCCTGATTTCACTTGATGTTGTACTTTGTGTTTTTGAGGTATAGCCGGGTCCTTGCCGCCGGCCCTTCCATATTACTCCTTCAGTTTACTTAGAGGCTCTGTAGACATGTTGTGGGTGGTGTTCTATGTTGGGTAATGAACTAGAAGTGTTGGTATTTTGGCAAACATGTTTCCTCTCGTACTTATGAACTTGTAATATTTTGAAAACTGTAAACATGAATCTCTTTTGAGTAATGGAAAAAGACTGTGGAATATTTTACTCTTCTCATGCTTATCTCTTGTTATTAATTCTTCTATTGTTAATGGGTAAGGTTGGGTAGAAGGCATCCAGTAGTCTTGCTTGACCGGGGTATCTCGGTTGGCACAGGTCGCGCTCCCCGAGGACGGGGCATGACAAACTTGTTATCAGAGCCTAAGGTTTTAAAGTGTCCTAGGATGTCTCGGAGCCGTGGCTAGTAGGGTCCTTCTTATCGGTGTGTTATCAACAACATCTATAATTAGGAGGATACTTGGCCATTTAGGAATGTCACCTTTCTTTGATAGTCTAGATCGTGCGATAGAGCTCAAGATAGGAAGTTAAGTTCCTCATCATGTCTCAATTTCACCGCGCCACCAGATCATGTGGTATGGGCACCTAAGAAGCAAAAGAGGGTTGTTTGTACCAATAAGCCGAAATGTTTGATTTGTAAGAAGTGCCACTTGGGTTATTATTGATTGTTACTTGAAATATGTTATGGTTGTGGAAAGAGGGGACACAAGAAGAACAAATGCCCTGGGTTGGGTACACCTAGCCCGGTTTGCCCGATATGCGGGTGGGAACATTTGGCGTCATGTTGTGAGTACGCTCAGGAGCGTGTTAGGGATGGTAGGCTTGAAAAATTCCAAGGGCCCATACAGCAAGCTGATAGAGAGATTTTTGCTCCAGCCATGAAGGCTTGGAGGAAGGATACCGTGGATGTTTATGACGTATGCAAGGTAAATATCAGGTTTGCGGGGCGGGTCAGTATAGTGGACCTCATCCCCATTGCGGGAAGTGTAAGAGATGTCATTTGGGGGTATGTCACTATGGTACCAATATATGTTATGGATGTGGAGTCAATGGGCATCAATTAACGCACTGCCCCGTCAATCTGTAGTCACCAAGTAAGTCACTCCTTAGTATAACATTATGAATACAACATTATTTTTCTTGTTTCATATGTACATCTGCATTGAAGAGCCTGCATAAGTATGTTCTTAACAAGAAAAGAAATCACAAAACATTCCATGTACCTACTCATTGAACGAGAGACATTATTCGTGAAGCCACTTTATCACAATCCTCTTACTTACAACCTCTTGAGGAATTTATTTCTATAATGATTTCCTTGAAATTAGTTATAACCCAAGGTTAATACTTCCCACTTGCTTCCACAAATTCTCAACAAAGGACTATACCTGATGAATTCCTTGTAGATCCTTTCAATTCAAATGGATAATATCTGCTCACCCGTTCCTGTTCACGCACTATCATAATATTTAACTACATGGCATCGAATCTAATGTAAAGAAGCCTAATGTTGAGATCTCTGTTGAACCAATCTCTCTCTCCTGTATATATGGATCCTATGGTTTGAACAGTCACTTTACTCCCATTGTGAACATTTTCATAAACTATTTCACTGTCTAGTAACATAAGAGCATATATCACCACCTATCATATGTGTGCATGTCAAATGAAATGGTCACTTGTTCGCATATAGTCTCTCTGAAATTTGGGATTTTCACAAATTTGTCATATGAAGATCCTTTAGTTGCCCATCTCAGTATGACTTTCAATCCACCTAGATCATACCTCAGTAAGTAACTCACTTTGTTCCTAGTATTATAGCTGCCCATGACATGGCCTGGTATTGCAACTTGAGGGTTATTATGACAAAAACATGTCCAGCTCATAACAAACGTTCATTTCCTCTTTACACCTCTACAACATGTTCTGATTGTGTTCCTTAATTAGTAAATTCTTTGTGCTAGTTTCTTGACATTTGTTGGATTACCATGAGAGATCACGTCCTTCTATGTATCTTTGTAACACTCCCTTTCTCGTAGGATTCTTAAGGGGCTCTCCATTAAGTTGAATGCACTCTTGGGGTTATCATAGCATCATGACGACTTCTCATGTTTTTCCCATCCTTCATGAGCATCTGGGTACTTTTCATGTCACAAGACCAGTGGAGAACTCATTATGAAATCCACAAACCTTCCATGATTATTCTATAGTGCCTCCCTGAGTTCCATTATCTTTAAACACTCGGCTTCTAGAATCATTTACTATGCCATTGTCATGTGCGGAGAGTTTACTATCCTTAATATTCCACATCCCTGGCTGGATAGGAATTTTATTTGTCTCTGTCCCCGTAGCATTATATTGACCATTAGAACCTCTCTAACCAATGCATGATTGAATCCCAATGCTAAGATGTCCTAGATACATTGTTCCACTCGTGTATGGTTGAAGTTATGTAGCCTTACCGCGACCTTTCCCTCCCAACTTCAGGTGGATGTTTAAGATTTCAAGCACATATCATGAGCATATTAATTTAAAGGGCAAGTTTGTTGCATCTCTCGTCCTCTCATAGAGGATCAACTATCGGGAAGGTTTAAGCTGCCAGAATAATAATCTCAAGAGTGATAAACCATTTTTTCAACCTCGTGGGCTTGGGGCGTAGTTCCTTGTGTCAAGTACTATTAAGAGAATAACACAACTTCACATATTTTTGAACCCTCTATCACATTCGTGGTACTAGAATCTTCTCATTTCGAGTTAAACTGATTTTCCCTACACTCAAGAAGGCAACTGTTGTCTCGTACTTGGTTATTTCTCCTTAAGGCTTACTAGTGCCGGACAAGGAACATGTGGAATAAAATAATTGCTACTATCCCTTTCATAACTCATTGACTTCCAAGAATAATTGATGTTAGCATATTTATCCTCCCGACCATGCCTCCTATATATCACATGCCTAGAATGACTCACTTGTTTTTACATCTCAAGGTCATGTACATGGTTCCCACATTATCAATGTGTACTAGTTAACCCTATGCCTCATTTGTCAAATCAATGATGTCATCACAATGATTAACCATGTTAGTGCTATTGGTAGTAACCTGCATGTCTCTTAGGATATAACCTCCTGAAATGCCCTACTCAGCACCTTGACGGACTCATGAATAATTCCAGCTCAAACTCAAACCTCGTTTTTCCTATTTGTAGTAGGTCTCTAGAAAGTTGAAGGTTCAAACATGTCAAAGAAGAAGCATCATTCCATGATCAAATATATGGGGTAGGAAACTCTATCGTCACGCCCATTCTAGCACATCATAACATAGTTGTTGAAGGTCGCCAAAGGTTTAATTTGGGTGTTCGGCCTAGAGATTTAGAGTTGAAGAAAGTTAATGGGTTATTCTCAAGATTTTCTCCATGAAGATATTAGGTGAATTGTAAAAAAAGGTGAAGCAGGTGTATATCACATTGGGCCGTATGGAATCTTGATGGAATAAGCCAAGTAGCCTATGAGTTGATGTCCCCCATCGTTGTTCTCCAAGCACCCGTTGTTTCATGTGTCTACGTCAAATAAGGTAGTTGGGAATCCTTTGTCTATCATTCCGGTGGGAAGTATTGAAGGTGCAATTAATGGATAATTGGTTTATGAGAGGTATTTAATTGTCATCCTTGTTAGTTAAATTCGAAAGTTAAAATTGCCTCCGTCAAGTGCTATGGCGAAGTTTGAGAGTCGAGGAGGTCACCTCGAAGACCGAGAGTGTTGTGGAAAGAAAATATTCTCACTTGTTTGTATAGTCAAATGGTTGTGGGTCAAAAGCTACTTTCTATGTGTTTTGATTTAATTATATATGCAGCTCATGTCCAGGTATCACTTTTGATAATGTAATGACAGTAATGTTGAGTTTTGTATTATTGATATATTGTGATGCATTGCTGAATTGTGGATGTGTTGGGTGGATAGGCCCAAATAGAGGGAAAACTCTGCCGAAATTTCTAAAAAGTTTGGGAGTGAGTCAAATTTGGGAGCATGATATGTGTGAGAGGGGAGATGTGTTATATTGGGTGGTTGGGGCGGAGTTATGAATGATCCTAAACGGGGGAGGATGTAAGGCCCCGTACATTTTCGGTAAGGAATTTAAGATTTTGGGGTACGGAGGTAGACTAAAGTGTTCGAAGGTACGGACCTTTTGGGTTGAAGTTATGACTTCGATTCATGTTTCGAATGAAAGTTTATTAAGCTTAACTTGGAAAGAAAAACTGAACGTACTTAAGGCTCATATTGCTCATATACATATTTGAGGTCTTGATTCCAAATGCTTGTTGATAACCTATAATTATGTTTGGAAGTGAAAGAAGTGAGAGTATGATATAAAATGTGGCCATGGTTGTTGTAACTAGTTCATTTGATTTGAATTCGTGTTTCAATCGTAAATCACCATGCTCTTCCTTATAAATATTTCCTATGTGATTTGAGTTCTTACATACTCATGAGTTGAAATTGTGTATTTCCCTTTTAGAAAAAAGTATTTCTAGGATAAGTGGTACATCACTTGTTTATAAATTTAACTCGAGCTTCAATTGTCAATCATTTTGCTCCATTTCTTTGGAAAGAAATCCATTGTGTTCAAAACCTTCATTAGCAATGAATTTAAAGTTATGATATCCGAAATATTCTATATGTTAATGTATGTGATGATGATCCTTGAAAATACAGAAATGGAAATGTGGAATGTGTGTTACGACCATCATGCCACGAAAGAAAAATCATATGTATGGCCAAGAGAGATAATGAAATAATGATGTTATGAGTGCTTGAAAGTACTAATAAAGCAATATATGGTATGAAAGGTTATGAGGTGAATGAATCTATATTTTTGTTTTCTTTGTGTGCAAAACAAAAATATTTTTGGGAGTATCATTAGCGAACCGAGGAAGGGTGGGTCGAAACGGCCCGTACCCAAAACTACACGTGTCAGTATAGGTTATGATTATTTCCCTTATTTGGGACGAGATTGAAATATTGATGTGATGAGATTATTCCCCTTGACTGGGATGAGATTGTTCATAGCCCTGGATTTGATGTCGACTCACACGAAATATGTGAGAAGACGACCCAGCCGGTCGGGTGGTGATCGGACGCCATGTAGCACGCATGGTGGTTCCTACTCTTAGTAACACCTTTATTTCACATCACATGTCAATCGACATTGTTCGTGGAGAAATGGACTTGCCGATCGGGCGTGATCGGACTCCGTGCTAAAAACACTATGGTATATAGGTGCTGATTATCTCCCAACCAAAAAATATATTATTTTTGTATCTTGATAATTATTATGCTTTAACTTGGAATTTAGATATTTTTGATTGTTACCTGCTGCTTCCATGGTTTTTCCCTTCTTATATTGGCATTCTATTTTGAAAGAGGACATTTAGCTTTACATACTAGTACTATTCCATATGTACTAACGTCCCTTTTGCCGAGGGCGTTGCATCTTCAACGGATGCAGGTGGTTCATCAGTGGGTATCTTTGGTCCTTGTTAGCAGTTGTTCTCTATTCATCCGGTTTTGGTGAGCCCTACTCTATTCTGTGCCTGATTTCACTTGATGTTGTAATTTGTTTTTGAGGTATAGCTAGGGCCTTGTAGCCGACACTTCCATATTACTTTTCTATTGTACTTAGAGGCTCCATAGACATGTTGTGGGTGGTGTTCAATGTTGGTAATGAAATAGAAGTGTTGGTATTTGGCAAACATTTTTCTCTAGTGATGATGAACTTCTAATATTTTAAAAATTGTAAAAATGAATCTCTTTTGAGTAATGAAAAAACACTGTGGAACATTTTACTCTTCTCATGCTTATCTCTTGTTATTAACTCTTATATTGTTAATGGGTAAGGTTGGGTAGAAGGCATCAAGTAGGATTGGTTGACCGGGATATCTCGGTTTAGCGCTGGTCGCGCTCCCCGGGGTCGGGGTGTGATATACCCAAATATTTATCCTACCCATCCTTTAGCCTATACTACAAGCCGTGAAAAGTCATTTGCGATCAACAACTGATTTGTAGTAAAAATGCGGTATATTCGATGCCATTTGCACAAGCATTTCCCTTTACTTTATATATAATTCTATCGTTTTCTCATGTTATTTTGTTGATTTGTAGGAACTCGGAGTAAGGAGCCAAAAATACTGAATAACATAAAGTCCAGTAAAGAACCCAATTTGCGGTCATTTTTGTGACCGCAGAAGAGAAGTGCTAGCCACAAATTATCTGCAAAGGCAGTCAAGGTTTACCAGTTCTAGAAGACACGTCTGCGATCCATTTTGCGAACCGCGAAATACGAATGCGAGCCGTAAAAAGATCACAGAGTGCAACAAGGAATTACAGTTCTAAAATGATAAAATCAACGGTACATTCTAGGGACCGAAAAACTGATATACGAGCTGCAAAATTGCTACGGGGTGAAGGGTCAGAAAAGTTGAAGTTCAAGTCTGCGGCCAATTAAAGAATTTGTGAACCGCATAATACATATGCAGTCCATTACGAAGCCCCGCAAAATATATTACGGGGTCAGATCTAGATACAACAGTCAAGTCTGCGATGGAGAATCAAGTATGCAGACGACAAATCTATTCTGCGGTTCATTCCGCGGCTGCAGAAGCTCTTTGAGGGGCATTTTTATCGAAATATGGCACTTTCTAAGTAGCTTTTGTCTCCTTCTTTAATACTCTTCTCTTGGTTGTCAGAGACATTTAGTGGAGAATATTCTATTTTTCTAGCCTCCTCTACATCAACACTTTTTTAATCTTTAATGTCTATTAAATATAGTTGTTTTTCTTTGATATTTATGTCTAGTTAAATACTTTACCTAGGGTTATGAGACTCTTTGTATCAGTTATGTTAATGGGTATGATACTTTAAGCTTGGGTTTATTGAAGTAGAATTGTCTCCTTTAGTTTTCATGCTTTAAAGTACTTTAATAGTTGCACATGTTAGATAACGCCACTTTAACTTTAGCTTAAGCTTTAAAGAGAACAATTGAGGTTGTGGAAAAGAGTAAATAGCAAGGATTTGGGGCATTAACCCTCATATAATAAATTCAACTAGACATAGGGAGGATTTAACTTGGAATATATTGGGTGCTTTTAACATACTCTTTAAGATTCGAAAGACTTAACAGTGAAATCTAGTGGATGAATTTAAAAAACTCGAATAATACAATAAGCTTCAATATTCACAATAATACTTTCATAAAATTAGCTAAACCCCACACCCACTAGCATCGGTTGCATTTGGAAAACACAACCCTATCCTTTCAAAGAAATCAAAATTTCAAGAGTAGTATAGAAATAAACTCTCTTTGTTTGTTACCATAGAAACGCTAGACTTCTAGATGGGTTTCGCAATTCGCGAGTAGGCCGTTCTCTACCGTATTCTCTATGGGATTCGACCAAAACCTAATTGGGTTCTATATTTGACAAAGATCTCTTATACCAATTTAAAGGGTGTAATTTGTGCATATAAAATTTTAGCACCGTTGGGGGAATATGGTCTAGAACTTACTTTTTAATGTGAGCTTCACTTTTAGTGTTTGTTCCAATTTATCACAAAAATTGTTGTTTCTGGTGGTATAAGTACGATGGTCAGCGTGGAGGATGAAATTTGAAACAATCAAAATGGGGCAAACATGGGCTATAATAATGTCATAGTGCTGCCAAGGATTGCGGGTACCGCAAACTTTCATGCCAACAATACTATGCTCCACATGCTCTAAAAACGGATTATTTGTCAGTTTGGCAAGTGAGGACCCGAAAATGCACGAGCAACATAATGTGTCCGATGAGGTGCTAAAACTGGGGATTTTTTCTTTCTCTTTGATAGGAGAAGCCTCATCTTTGTTAGATGATTTGTCGGCTCAATCCATCACTACATGGGAAGAGTTGATGAGTTTTTTCCTCGAGAAGTTCTTTCCACTGGCCCAGATGCTTCTATCCGCTTTGAGATCATGTATTTAAGGAAATTACCGAATGAAGCATTGTACGTGACATGGTTAAGGCTTAAGAAGAAGTTGAGACAGTGTCTAAACAAGGGGATGAGAGCAAATTCTCTAATAACTTGGCAAGCAGATCAATCATGGAGAAGAATTTTCTTGAAGTTTGTGAGCTCTTTGATAAAATAACAAAGACCAACCACGCCTGGCACACCAGGGCCAGTGAGGTTGGGAGTGGAAATTTGGCAAAAGGATGGGCTCATGAGCAATCAAGAAAGAAGAAGAAAAGGATAAAGTAGTGGCCAATTTGGCTACTCAAATGTTGATCCTCACCAAGCACGTCATGGAGAGGGGAACAAAGACGGTGAATGTGGTAGACGGTACAAACTCAAAGCAAGGATTTCAAGAAGGGTCGATGTATGATTAAGAAACCAAGTGAGTGATGAAGAGGCTAACTACGTCAACAACTCTCATGTAGGGGGTTCGCGACCTATCTACCAAGGGTCCAATCAAGGACCATGGGGGCAAAATGTACAAGGTCACGGGAATCAAGGTTGGAGGAATGAGAAAGGGACTCCAAATTTGAGGGATAACAGTGCAGGAAATTTGAGAGATGGCAACCAAGGAAATTGGAGGGAGAGAAACTACTAAAATAGAAGATCTAATGCCTATGTCCCACCTAGAGGTTCCATTTATTAACAATCAAATCAACCCCCGCCATACCATAACCGAGAACAATTAGCTAGCAACCCCACTAGTTCCAAAATTGAGCAGGTGTTGTCAAGAGTGTTGAAAAATCAAGACCGGTCTGATGGATCCATGAAATATATACGCCAGATTGTGATCTCCAACTCTACATCCATCAAATAACTTCAAGCCCAATTGAGTAAAATTGCTTTGTCACTGAATCCAAAAAAAACAATGGTGCTTTCCGATTGATGTCATTGCTAATCCAAGGAGTGATAGGAGCGGGACTTCCCATTATTTTTGTCATTACCACCCAAAGTGGAATAATGCTTGAAGATGAGGTGTTATAAAAAGATATATTTTGTGAGAATTTGCAAGAGAAAAAGAGTTCTAAGAAGAGTGTAACGAATGCCAATGTGACTAGTTTGATTGAGGAGGAACCCGAAAGTTAGAAATCTCCATCTTGTGAAGGAGGGGTCAAAAGAAAAATGATGGGAGATATCCCATGCTTTGAAGCCAATTCCAAGGGCACCCCTCTATTTCCCCTATGACTCGCAAAAGAGATAGAAGAAGGTTGTTTTAAGAAATTCTTTGAGATATCGAAACAATTGACAGTGAACATTCCATTGCTAGAACATCCTTGAGCAAATTCCGGGATATGAAAAGTTTATGAAGGATCTTGTTACAAGAAAGAGAAGGGTGACCTCGAAAATGATGGGCGTTACTGTGATGACCTGACAGGTCAGTTTGTGTTTTATCCTTTATTTCCGTATTCCGAGACCTTGACTAGCTCCGTTTAGCGTTCCTCATTTTACGTGCGCAGGCCGAGTCTTTTTCGAAAAAAATTTATGTGAAAATTTTAAGAAGATATGAAATTTTGTCTTTAAAATGACTTAAGTTGACTACGGTCAATATTCTGTGTAAACGGATCCGGATCTATATTTTGATGGTTCCGGTGGGTCTGTATAGTAATTTTCGACTTAGGCGTATACCCGAAATCGAATTTGAAAGTCCCTAACATGAATTAACGTGATTTCTTGAAAACTAGTAATTTAAAGGTTTAAAACATTTCTAAGTTTGACCGTAGGTTGACTTTATTGCTATCAGGTTTGTATTTGGGTTTTGGAACTTGGAATAGGTTCATTTCATTATTTATGACCTGTCTGCAAAATTTGGTGCAAAACGGAGTTAATTTGACGTGATTCGGATGTACGGTTGTAAATTTACAAGTTCTTGAATTTCTTTAAAAACTTTCATATATTTTGATGTCCGATTGGTAGTTCTAGGTGTTGTTTTGGTGTTTCGATCATATGAACGAGTTCGTATGATATTTTTAGACTTTTGTTGATGTTTGGTTTGGATCCCCGAGGGCTCGGGTGAGTTTCTGACGCGTTTCAGAGTGTTTGGGAGAGTTTTGGTGTTGCTGGTGTGTTCTTGTGCTACAGGTCTTGCAAATGCGAGAATGGAACTCGCATTTGCGACGAATGGCCTAGTCTGTTATGATCGAATTTGCGAACATTTTGTTCGCAAATGCAAAGTTGGTTTGGGAACAGCAGAGATCGCAATTTATGATCATTTGATAGCTTTTGCGAAGTTCCAATGTTCGAATTTATGAACTAGTCATCGCAATTGCGTTGACAGCAGAGATGTGGGGAATTCTCTTTTGGGATAACTTCTTCGCATTTGCGGGGCTCGCATATTTGCAAATCCCAAGTCGCACTTGCGACATCTGCAACTTGACAAAAAACTGAGGGACAAGACTTTTAGCCTTATTTTCATATTTTGGAACCCTAGACTCGATATGAGGCGAATTTGAAGAAGGAATTTCATCTACAAACTTTGGGTGAGTGATTCTAATATATTTCTAATCATATCCCATTAATCTATCTTAGATTTAAACATCAAAATTATAGGAATCAAAGTAATTTTTTTTGAAACCTTGTCACGTTTTAGAAAAATAAGAAATTGAGTTTTGAGAGTCGATTTGGACTCGAATTTTGAAACTAACCACATATATGAACTCGTGGGGTCATGGGTAGTCGGAATCTATCATTGGACTCGGATTTTGACCGGACAAGCGCCGGGTTGACATTTGTTGAATTTTTGGAAAAGTATAAAGATCTTAACATTATCTATTGTAATTGATTTCCTTAGCCTCGTCACTACTTAGTCTTACAGAGTGAACCGCCTCGTCACTACTTATTGTAAGTGAACCGCCTTAGACTCGTCACTACTTAGTCGAGGTTAGGCTCGGCACTTACAGAGTACGTGGGATTGGTTGTACTCATTCTACACTTAGCACTTCTTGTGCAGATTTTGGAGTGGGTCCTAGCGTCGTCCAGTAGATTTGCTCGGATCTAGTGCTTGATGGAGACTTGAGGTACAACTGCACATCGTTTGTTGCCATGAAGTCCCCTTCTACATTACCTTAGCTTTGTATTTCGATTCAGACAGTTATGCTTTCATTCTGACTATTATTTGTAGTACTCTAGACGCTCATGTATTCGTGACACCAGTTCTGGAATTTGTATTTAGATATCGTCGTTTATTAGTTTTATCTACTTTATTTCAGTTTATTCAGCTTATTGGTTTTTATTTCATTTAAATTGTTATAAATGGTTAATAACTACATCTAACATTGGCTTGCCTAGCAAGTAAAATGTTAGGCGCCATCACGGTCTCGAGGGTAGGAATTTCGGGTTGTGCCAAGTTGGTATAAGAGCACTAGGTTGCCGAGGTCTCATGAGTGATGAGCAAACTTGGTAGAGTCTGGAGGATCGGTACGGAGACGTCTGTACTTATCATCCAGAGGCTTTGGAGTTTAATAAAAATTTCACTTCTTTCCTACTTTATCGTACAATGTTATTCTATCATTGATGATTGAACCATTATATTCTTCTCTCATAGATGGCGTAAACACCACATCATCTATAGTCGGACAGGAGCCGAAATCCCCGGTGGAAGCTTCTACCAGGGCATAGGCCGAGGTTGAGCCAGATGTCGAGGCAGAGTAAAGCTCAGCCTAGAGCTCGGGTAGCACCCCCCGTAGTGGAGCCTCAGGTGGATCATGAGGAGGAGGTCCCAGCTCATACCATACCCGTCAGACCATATCAGGTCCCGGAGGGTTTCATAGCCACTCTATTGCTTCAAGACACTCTAGTCCACTTGGTGGGCCTTATGGATAGTGGGGCCCAGACCGATGCATTTGTGGTGGTAACGGCCATCTCTCGGTTTGTGGGAGGAGCACTAACTCCCGCTACTCATACCTCGGAGCATGGGGCTCCCCTATATTAGACTCTAGCGGCCAAGCCAGTTGGGGTGGTTCAGCCGGTTATTGCGGCACAAACCGGTGATAGGCCCACTATGTCTTCTCAGGCTTTGTTGAGGCTGGATAAGTTTACCAAGCTCTTCCCTATTCATTTCAGTAATGCACCATCTAAGGACCCATAGGATTACTTGGACCGTTGCCACGGGGTGTTGCATAACATGGGTATTATTGAGACCAATGGGGTCGACTTTGTAGTGTTCCAGATGACCGGTTCTGCCAAGATATAGTGGAGGGATTGTGTGTTAACTAGACCAGCTAGTTCACCTGCACTTAGCTCCGATCAGTTTCATAGCTATTTCTAGAGAAGTTCATTCTTGTCACTCTAAGAGATGATTACCGCAGGCAGTTTGAGCATCTTCAGCAGTGTAGTATGACTGTTACCCAATATGAGACTCGATATGTGGACCTAGCTCGCCATACTATTGTTTTACGCCCTACTGAGAGGTAGAGAGTGAGGCGATTGATTGATGGGCTCACTTTCAATATCTAGCTACAGATGGCCAAGGAGACTGGAGATGATATTTCTTTCTAGAGGGCCGTAGATATTGCTAGATGGATCGAGATGGTTTGTGGTCAAGAGAGGGGGTCGGTGTCTGATAAGAGGCCTCGTCATTCAGGTAGTTTTAGTGGTGCCTCATCTCGAGGCAGGAGTACTTTTGGTAGAGGTCATCCTCTTAGGCCATGTCAGTCAGCGCTTCAGGCATCTCACAGTGTTTTGGGGAGTCGTGGTTGTTCTGTATCTCATTCTGGGCAGCCAACACCATCAACTTTTATTTGTGCGCCTCTAATCCAGAGCTACCACTATGGTTATCCTACTTGTTCGGGTCAGTTTCAGCTTCAGCAGCCACAACAGCATGATGTGTTTTCAGTGTGGGGGTATTGGTCATATCAGGAGGTTCTGTCCGAGATTGTTGAGTAGCATGACACATTAGAGTTCTCGTGTTATAGTTCCGGCACTGATTGCCTCACCGCCCGCTCAGCCAGCTAGAGGCAGGGGTCAGGCAGCCAGAGATGGAGGTCAGGTTATTAAAGGTGGAGGCCAGACCTTTAGAGGTGGAGGCCAGCTAGCTAGAGGCCGTCCAAGAGATGGAGGTCAGGGTGGTGGGGCCCAGCCCTTATTTGATGCATTCCCAGCTAGACCTGAGGTCGAGACATCTGACGCCGTCATCACAGGTATTGTTCCAGATCTCATACTTCTTGATATGGTAGACTTTGATGTTATTTTGGGCATGGATTGGTTGTCACCTTATCATGATATATTGGATTATCACGCTAAGACGGTGACCTTAGCCATGCCGGGGTTACCTCGAATAGAGTGGAGGGGGACTCCTGGCCATTCTACTAACAAGGTTATTTCTTATGTGAAGGCTCGGTGTATAATCGAGAAGGGATGTCTAGCTTATATGGCCGATATTCGCGATTCCAGTGTGGAGGTTTCTTCCATGGATTCGGTGCCTGTTGTGCGTGAGTTTCCAGAGGTGTCTCCTGCAGATCTGTCGGGGATGCCACCCAATAGAAATATTGACTTCTGAATTGATTTGGCTCCAGACACTCATCCCATTTCTATTCAACCATATTGTATGGCCCCGCTTGAGTTGAAGGAACTGAAGGAGCAGTTGCAAGATTTGCTTGATAAGGGATTCATTAGACCTAGTGTCTCTCCTTGTGGTGCACATGTGTTGTTCGTGAAGAAGAAAGATGGTTCAATGAGGATGTGTATAGACTATCGACAGTTGAACAAAGTCACTATCAAGAACAATTATCTGTTGTGAGGATTGATGACTTATTTCATCAGCTTCAGGGTGCCAAAGTATTTTCGAAGATTGGTTTGAGGTTGGCTACCATCAGTTGAAGATTAGGGCATCGGATATAGGCATTATGAGTTCCTAGTAATGTCATTTGGGTTGACAAATGCCCCAGCAACATTTATAGATTTGATGAACCGGGTATTTAATCCCTATTTGGATTCTTTTATGATCATATTCATTGATGATATCTTGATCTACTCCCACAATCGAGAGGAGCATGAGCAGCATCTTCGGATTGTACTTCAGACTCTAAGAGATAGTCAGTTATATGCCAAGTTTTCAAAGTGTGAATTCTGGTTAGACTTAGTCGCCTTTTTGGGGCATGTTGTATCGTCCGAGGGAATAAAAGTGGATGCTAAGAAAATTGAGCAAGTTTAGTACTGGCCTAGACCTACTTCAGCTACAGAAATTCGGAGTTTCTCGGGTTTGGCGGGTTATATCGACGGTCCGTGGAGGTGTTTTCATACATAGCAACCTCATTGACTATATTGATCCAGAAAGGTGCTCCATTCAGGTGGTCGGATGAGTGTGAGTTGAGCTTTCAAAACCTCAAGACTGTTTTGACTACGATGCTAGTGTTGGTGTTGCCCACAGGTTCAGGATCTTACACGGTGTATTGTAATGCATCGCATATTAGGCTCGGTGTAGTATTGATGCAGGATAGGAGGGTGATTGCATTCGTGTCATGGAAGTTGAAGGTTCATGAGAAGGATTACCTTGTTCATGACTTATAGTTGGCAGCCATTGTTCATGCACTAAAGATTTGGGGGCACTATCTCTACGGCGTGTCGTGTGAGGTATTTTTGGATCATCGAAGTCTACAGTATTTGTTCAAGTAGAAGGATCTCAACTTGAGGCAGTGGAGGTGGTTGGAGTTATTGAAAGACTATGATATCGCCATTTTGTATCATCCCGGGAAGGCCAATGTGGTTGTCGATGCCTTGAGTAGAAAGGCTGCGAGTATGGGTAGCCTTGAGTATATTCTGGTTGATGAGAAACCGCTAGCATCAGATGTTCAGGCTTTGGCCAATCAGTTCATGAGGTTAGATATTTTGGAGCCTAGTCGTGTTCTATCTTACACGGTCTCTCGGTCATCATTGTATGAGTGCATCACAGAGCGTTAGTATGATGACCTCTATCTGCTTGTCCTTAAGGACATGGTGAGGCACGGTGGTGCCAAGCAGGTTACTATTGGAGATGATAGGTTGTTGCGGATGCAGGGTCAGATTTGTGTGGCCAATGTGGATAGACTTCGTGACTTGATTCTTAAGGAGGCCCATAGTTCCCAGTATTCCATTCATCTTGGTGCCGCCAAGATGTTTCAGGACTTGCGGCAGCATTATTGGTGGAGGAGAATGAAAAAGGATATAGTTGCATATGTAGCTCGGTGTCTAAATTGTCATTAAGTAAAGTACGGGAATTAGAAACCTCGTGGTTTGCTTCAGAGGCTGGAGATTCCTGAGTGGAAATGGGAGCGTAGTACCATGGATTTTGTTGTTGGACTCCCATGGACTCCGGAGAAGTTTGACACGGTATGGGTCATTGTGGACAGGTTGATCAAGTCAGCACATTTCATTCCAGTTACCTATTCTTCAGAGCGATTGGCTGAGATTTATATCTGCGAGATCATCCGTCTTCACAGTGTGTCGGTGTCCATCATTTCTGATCGAGGTACGAAGTTCACCTCACACATCTGGAGGCCGTATAATGGGAGTTAGGCACACAGGTTGAGTTGAGTACTACATTTCAGCCCCAGACGGACGGACAGTCCGAGCGTACCATTCAGATATTGGAGGATATGCTTCACGCTTGTGTTATGGATTTCGGGGGGTTCTTGGGATCAGTTCTTGCTGCTTGCGGAGTTTACCTACAACAACATCTACCGAGCAAGTATTTAGATGGCTCCCTATGAGGCATTGTGCGGAAGACGGTGCCGTTCGCTAGTTGGTTGGTTTATGCCGGGAGAGGCTCGGCTGTTGGATACCGATTTGGTTCAAGATACCTTGGAAATGGTCAAAACGATTTAGGATCGACTTCGCACAGCTCAGAAAAGTAGAAAGGTTATGCCAATCATAGAGTTCGTGATATTGCATTCATGGTTGAAGAGAGGGTTATGCTCCGAGTTTTACCAATGAAAGGTGTGATGAGGTTCGGAAAGAAGGGCAAGTTGAGCCCTAGGTATATCGGACCTTTTGAGATTTTTGAGAGAGTGGGTGAGGTGGCCTACAAGGTTGCCTTGCCACCTAGCTTATCAGCAGTTCATCCGATGTTCCATGTCTCCATGCTCTGGAAGTATCACGGTGATCCGTCCCATGTGTTAGATTTCACCTAAGTCGAACTAGATAAGGATTTGAATTTTGAGGAGGAGTCAGTGGTCATTCTAGCCTGGCAAGTCCAGAAGTTAAGGTCTAAGAGTTATCCTTTAGTTCGAGTGCAAAGGAGAGGTCAGCCGTTCGAGGCAGCCATGTGGGAGTCTGAGTCTGACATGCAGAGTAGATACCCACATATTTTTGCCAGTTCAGGCACCTTTCTATGTCCTTTCGAGGATGAACATTTGTTTTAGAGGTGGAGAATGTGATGACCCGACAAGTCATTTTGAGTTTTAGCCTTTATTTCTGTGTTCCGAGACTTCTACTAGCTCTATTTAGAGTTCCTTGATTTGCGTGCGTAGTCTAAGCCTTTTCTGGAAACAATTTTGTGTGAAAAATTTCAGAAGATATGAAATTTTGTCTTTAAAATGACTTGAGTTCACTACGGTCAACATTTTCAGTAAAGGGACCCAAAACTGTGTTTTGACGGCCCTTGTGGGTCCGTATCGTGATTTGTTCAAAATAAGTAATTTGAAGGTTTAAAGAATTCTTATGTTTTACCGTAGGTTGACTTTGGTTCTATCGGGTTCGGATTTCGGTTATGGAAATTAGAATATGTTCATTTTGCTAAATGATTTCATACATTTTGATGTCTATATCATAGTTCTAGGTGTTATTTTGGTGTTTCGATCATGCGAGCAAGTTCGTATGATATTTTTAGACTTGTGTTGTGTTTGTTTTGGAGCCCCGAGGGCTCGGGTGAGTTTCAGACGCATTTCAGTATGTTTGGGAGAGTTTTGGTGTTCCTGGTATGATCTTGTGTTGCGACGAATGGTGTAGTCTTCTATGATCGCATTTGTGAACCCCACGTTGCATTTGCAACTGGACAAAAAGCTGAGGGATGGGACTTTTAACCTTATTTTCATATTTTGGAACCCTTGGCTCAGTATGAGGCGATTGTGAAGAGGGAGTTTCATCTATAAACTTTGGGTGAGTGATTCTAATCCATTTGTAATCATATTCCATCAATCTATCTAAGATTTAAACATCAAAATCATGGGAATGAAAGTTAAATTTTGTGAAACCTTGTCAAGTTTTTAAAAAACAAGAAATTGAGTTTTGAGAGTTGATTTGGACTCTAATTTTGAAACTAACCACATATATGAACTCGTGGGAAAAGTGTAATGATCTTAGCTTTATCTATTGTAATTGATTTCCCTAGCATTGTTTGATAATATTAAGTCGGTTTTGGTTAGATTGGATTGGTTTGGAGGCGCATTTTTGAGGAAAGGCCCTGATTTAGCTTTGATTTGAATGCAAAGCGGGGTAAGTATTGGGTCTAACCTTGATTTGAGGAAATTAGGAACCCTTGAACTATATGTTATGTGAATTATGTGTGTAACGGCGTATATGCGAGGTGACGAGTTAATATACGCCGTCAAAATAATTGTTTCCATGCTTTCTCGTATTTCATGAGTTATATTATTCCATGCCTTAACTGTTACATGCTTTAATTGCTTTCTATACCGTAATTTTCTACTTGTCATTAATTATTCTTGTATTAAATTGTTCGTCCCTTGCATGACTCCGTGATTAATTGCTACTTGCCTTAATTGTTTTACGTGCACACCTTAATTGTCGCGTACTTGAATTGTCTTGTTGCTTTTGTATTATTTGTAGCAATCCTTTGATTAGTATGTGGTTTCTTTATTATTTTTCTTTCATATTCTTTAATTGTAGAGATTTTGTTTTGTAATTGAGCTATTGGATTGGTTACATTTATTGAAATTGTTTATGGATCAAGTTGCATGCCGCAATGGTTATGATATGGTAGAATAAGGAAGGATTTTGATATTGATTATGATGATATGGTGGGATCGGGTTGCACTCCACAATGGTTGTGTACGTAATACTTGTTATTGATAAATTCTGACATGGTGAAATAGGGGAGGATTATGATATTGATTTTGATGATATGGTGGAATTGGGTTGCACGCCACAACGGATTTTATATGTGATTCTTGATATTGATAAACGATGTTATGGTGGAATAAGGGAGGATTATGTGTGTACGGTAGGATCGGTTTGTGCACCGCAACGGGTTGTGTATGTTGTATTCGTTGTTGTTACTATGTTGGTTTCCAGCTTTGTTATATGAAATTATGAGATCGGTTATTCTGGGTTCCCTGATTGCGAGGATTGAGCTCATTTTCATAAATTAACTGCCTTACTTTCTTTTCTTATTTCTCCTTCCGTGTTGTTATTATTATTATTATTATTATTATTATTATTATTATTGCGTACATGTTATTGTTAGTAACCCGCCTTAGCCTCGCCACTAATTCGTCGAGGTTAGGCTCGACATTTACAGAGTACATGGGGTCGGTTGTACTCATACTACACTCTATACTTTTTGTGCAGATTAAGGAGTGGGTCCTAATAGTGTCCAGTAGATTTTCTTGGACTCAATGCTTGACGGAGACTTGAGGTACAATTGCACAGCGTTCGCAGCCCTAAAGTCCCCTTCTACATTACCTTAGCTGTGTATTTCGATTCAGACAGTTATGCTTTCATTCAGACTATTATTTGTAGTACTCTAGATGCTCATGTATTCGTGACACCAGTTATGGGATTTGTAATTAGATATAGCCATTTATCAGCCTTATCTACTTTATTTCACTTTATTCAGCTTATTGGTTTTCATTTGATTTGAATTGTTAAAATGGTTAATAACTACATCTAATGTTGGCTTGCTTAGCAAGTAAAATATTAGGCGCCATCACGGTCTTGAGGGTGAGAATTCCGAGTCATGATAGTTATTCATTAATGTAGCTTTATTAACACAAGCACCTTTGTTCAAAAGAGGGAAGACCCTAGTGACTTCACTATCCCTTCTAATATTGGTATGTTCGCCAAAGCACTTTGTTACCTAAGAGCAAGCATCAATTTGATGCAATATGCTATTTTCAAAAATATGGGTTTGGGTACTCCTCAACTCACAACTATGAGGTTGCTAATGGAGGATTTCACTATGAAAAGGCCAATGGGTATCATCTACAATGTGTTAGTGAAGGGGATTGTTTCGTCTACCCTGCCAAATTTGTATTATTGATTATGCGGTGGACAATGAGGTTCCTATCATCCTATGAAGACCATTCCTAACTGTGGTGTGAGCAATTTATGATGTTAATAATAGGGAGCTTAAGTTTTGAATAAATGAGGTAACCTTCAATGTTTGTGAGTCCATGAGGAAACCAAGTGACATGGTGATATATGAAATTGAAGATCAAAAGTGTGAGAGTTAATTGCAATACAAAGAGGGCAAAAATGTAGAAGGAAGAATTAAATGCGCTTGAGAAGGAAGATTCATACAACCATGGCCCTAACGGAGCAATGTTTGGTGTGGATAACAGAGCGACCCCTCCCACACAGCTTAGGAAATATAGTCATGGCAAGAAGATCTTGAAAAGGGCAAGAGGGGTGAAGCAATTGAAATCAAGCCCATGGATAACAAAACTATCAAGAACTAAGTGAATTGAAAAAGGGTGAAACAGTACTTGAATTTCAATAATGATGAGGTGGAGGAGGAATTCTTTTTACAGGAGCTTTATTGAAAATTATGATAATAATCGTCTTGCCACGACGTTAAGTCAAGTGCTGCATGGAAGTCAACCCAAGTTTTATTTTGCTTTTGTGTGTTTTCTCTTGTGTTGAATGTTTTTAATGTGTGTTTGATTTCTATGGCCCATTTGGTCAACCGTCCCGAAAGCTCAGGTTTATGCAAAACATTTTGAAGTGGATATGTTGTTACAAAATATATGGGGTGACATTGAAAGTATGGTTTTAGTTTCCTAGAGGCGCTTATTAAGTGAGCGCCAATTATTTTAGGTGGGGATATCTAGTTTCGGTCTTACATAAGGTCCGACTGACATAATAAATGGGAAATTGCGTACCTCGTTCTTCCCGGCCTAGGACACCACTTACCTCTACCTACGACACTTCCAAATATAATTAAATATGTTCGTATGCCCTTGGTGTGTGAAGCAGCGGCGGGCTCGATAAGTACCGTTTAAGTTCATCAAGGCCTGTTGGCACTCCGAGGTCCATGTGAATTTATTTTTCTTCTTTAGCAATGAGAAAAATTGGTGGCCTTTATCGGAGGACCTCGAGATAAATCGCCCCAGGGCAGCCATGTGCCTGGTTAACCTCTGCATAACCTTTATGCCTTCTACCATTGTGATGCCATCGATAGCTTTGATCTTGTTGGGGTTGATCTCGATTCCTCAGTTAGATACCATGAACCCGAGAAATTTGCCTGACCCAACCCCGAATACATATTTTTCTGGTTTAGCTTCATGTTGTACTTCTTCAATATACTGAGAGTTTGTTGCAAGTGCTTTAAATGGTTCTCTGCTCGCAGGAACTTAACTAGCATGTCATCAATGTAAGCTTCCATAGATTTTCCTATTTTCTCTTCGAACAACCAATTTACTAGGCGTTGATAAGTGGCACTAGCATTTTTTAATCCGAATGACATTACATTGTAGTAGTAAGTACCATACTTAGTGATGAACGAGGTCATTCTTGATCATCCGGGCTCATTTGTATTTGATTGTACCCGGAATAGGCATCGAGAAAACTGAGGATCTCGTGTCTGGCCGTGGCATCGATCATGCGATCAATATTAGGCAAAGGAAAATAATCCTTGGGGCATGCTTTATTTAGATCCTTGTAATCTACATACATTCTAAGCTTGTTCCCTTTTTAGGGACTACTACTATGTTTTCTAACCATTTGGGGTATTTTACTTCACTGATTGACCCTATTTTAAGTAGCTTGGTTACCTCGTCGTTGACGAAAGCATGTTTGACCTCGGACTGGGGTCTTTTATTTTGCTTCACCGGATGGAACTTCGGATCTAAACTTAGTCTATGGGTGGTGATTTCCGGTGGGACCCCTGTCATGTCAAGATGGGACCAAGCGAAACAATCCATGTTAGCTATAAGAAATTGAATAAGCTTTTTCCTGAGCTCGGGATTTAACCGCGTGCCGAGGTATACCTTTCGTTCGAGCAATTGTTCGATTAGTGTGATTTCCTCCAGTTCTTTGACCGTTGCTTTGGTAGCGTCGGAATCATCGGGGACTATGAAGGATCAAGGGATCCCACAATCATCATCTTCGTTAGACTCCTGCTTTTCTAGTTGGGCCGAGGTCGGCGTTTGTGATTGCTATTTGGTCTCCTCCTTCGAATTTGACCCATTTGTCGATGAGAGTGACGATATCGGAATCACTTCATCGATGACAAACATTTCCTTTGTGGCATGTTGCTCCCCGTAGATTGTTTTGATTCCTTCTAGTGTTGGGAATTTTAGAACCTGGTGAAGGGTCGAGAGTATTGCTCTCATGTTGTGGATCCAGGGTCTCCCGAACAAGGCGTTATACATCATGTCGCCCTCGATCACGTGAAATTTTGTTTGGATGGTCCCGGCCACGTTTAATGGGAAAGGTATCCCGCCCTCAGTAGTTTCACATTCTATGTTGAATCCGTTTAGTACTAGGGTCGCGGGCACGACCTGGTCCTGCTGACTGAGTTGCTCTAAGACCTTCGATCGAATGATGTTGGCCGAACTACCTGGATCAATTAACACACGCTTAACTTGAGTCTTATTCATGAGTACAGATATTACCAGCGCATCGTTATGGGATTGCATGATTCCCTTTGCGTCTTCGTCATTGAAGGATAAGGTTCCTTTCGGTATGTAATCCTGAGCCCGAGATCGCTTCTCCCTTACGATCGAGACTCTAGTGCGTTTAAACACTGGCACTTGGGGAACATCGATCCCTCTGATAATTATGTGAATAATGTGTTGCAAGTTCTTCTTTCTCATTTTGTCTATTGAACTCTCTATTTTTGAAGTGACTCTTGGCCCGATCACTTAAAAACTCTTGAAGGTGCCCTTCTGGACTCGTAATTGAATGGGTTGTCGTATTTTGTGAGTTTCGTCGGATTTCGAAGTGTCGGCTGGGGTTTCACATTTTGGTTGACTTTGGGCTTTTGATTAAAGATTCGACCTTTATCGATTGGAATTGTTTCCTTAGGCATTATTTGATGTATTTGAGTAGCTTTTGGCTAGTTTCGAGCTGTTTGGAGGTCGGTACGCGCGGGATGGCATTTTTTGAGTATCATTTGGCTTGCTCGGTGTTGGATTTGGCTTATTCGAGGTAAGTAACACTTCTAAACTTGGTGTTGAGGGTATTAACCCCTGAATATGTGTGTTATGTGTTTGGTATTGAGGTGATGCACATACTAGGTGACGGGCATGTGGGCGTGCACCATGTGAATTATGTCTCAATTTTTTTATTGGAATTGTGTAGTTACCTGATCTTATCTGTACAAATCTCTACGTGCTAGAATAATTGAGTTTTGATCCATGTTAGAAATTATGCTTAGGACACATGTTGGTACTGATGGGACCCACATAGTTCGTGTTACGTGTTGAATTAATTGCTTAATTTGAAATTTATTCTCGGTTATAGCTATTATTTGCATATCATATCTCAGTCTCTGTTGTCCTATATTCATACATCCTATCATCACTGTTTGGGCTGTTTATCATGATTCTTCTGAGGCCGAGAGATTAGAGAGATTGATAACTGAGTGAGGCCGAGGGCATGTCGTGAGTGATATTTATGGGATCGGGCTACACGTCGCAGCAGGCTTTATTGATTTATGTCATGATTTGGATTATTATAGCGCTTGGGCTAGATCGTCCCTTCCGGAGTCTTCACATCCACATTGGGCACAATTGCTATTGATATTTTGGCTGGATCCGCCCTAGATTCATTTGCATTGGGCTAGATCTGCCCTGGATTCATTTGCATTGGGATGGATCTGCCATGTATAGTACTGAGTGTGCTGAGTATTGAGCATGATGAGTGAGAATACGAGCCAGTGAGATTGAGTACTCTGAGAGTGTGAGTACATGAGTTCATCACTGAGATACATTGCATTTGACATGCGTATTTGAGATATAGGCATAGAGATGCATTTCCTCATGCTACCCGATTTTGGAGACATTCATGATTTCACTTGCATATCGACATATAGGTATAGAGATGTACTTTCCTCATACTATCTGAAAATGAAACAACTTAATTATTGTTGAAATATTTGTTTTGGGAAAAATTACAGATTTCGGACTTACTCATATCTTTGGTGATTTGGTGAAAGGAATTGAGTTTTACTGACATCTTTGAAAAATATGCCTATTTTCCCGTAACTGTGAACGAGTTGAGCATCATACCTCTGAGTTATTTTCTTGCACCACTTTTATTATATTGTTATGAACTGTTGCTGGTTATTGGAGTTGGACTCTGACCCTTGTCCTAGCTCATCACTATTTTCAATCTAAGGTTAGGTTTGTCACTTATTGAGTACATAGGGTCAGTTGTACTCATACTACACTTCTGCACCTTGCGTGGAGATGTTGGATGCTGATGTTTTTGTGTATGGCGAGATCTGGATGTGAAGATGTACCTGCATTCTAGTTATGGCTATCACTTGTCCTTGGTAGCATTAGATTCGGATTATGTTCATTTACATTTCAAACAGATGTTGTAATTATTTCAATTCAGTTTTGTAAAAATCTAAATTTTAGAAGCTCATGATTTGTACTACTAGTCCTTGGGATTTTATATAGAAGTTCAGTTATTTCATCATTATTGTCTCAACAAATTTCATTGTAATCGATTTATTATTAATTAGCTTACCTACCGGGATGGGTTAGGGGCCATCACAACTAGTTGGATTTTGGGCCGTGAGGTATTAAGAGAGGTTCTGAGCATGCATACGTATATTTTAGGCTCATGAAATAACTTTTGTATAATTTTTGGTTGATATCCGATAGGTCTTTGTCCACAGATTAAGGTATTTGATATTTTATTTGATATCTTTTAGCTAGCAAATATGCCTAGATACCATATTCGTCGTATCTCTTGTCTTCGGTACCAGGTTGATGATGTCATGCCTTATTTCATGGCTTATTTATTTTTCCACTTGATTATTTGGACTATTAGTAAGTGTCTATGTCGACCCCTCACCACTACCTCTTCGAGGCTACACTTGATAATTACTGAGTACCGTAATTTTGTACTCATACTACACTTCAGCATATTTTTGTGCAGGTTCTGAGGTAAGCACTAGTGATACCCATCTAGAAGAGTAAAGGTATATCCAGAGACTTCGTGGTGAGAATTTATTTAATCCAATTCACAGCACATGGATTCTGATGAGCGCAAAACACACGCTTAAATATGCTCGCTAGTCGAATATAGTATAATATAATATCGTATCGACAGAGATTGGAGTTAAATAGTATTCTCATAGTTTATAGCTTGATTGCTATCCAATATGATCAATAGTTGAGAGTTATGTGATAAAAATGAAAAATAACTAAGAGTCTAACTTATTGACGAATGACACTCGAACGAAAGTAAGCAAAGAAGATATCAATGGGAGAAAATAGGGATTGATTGGATAGGTGCAAGATAAATGTTTGGGATTTAACTCTAGTTAATTCACTTCTAATGTTCAAGCGAGTCTCTCGAATTCACTCAATTATTAGTTCAAACGTTTAGTCGAAACTCCTCTCTCGATTAAGTCTTAGACTTACAATATGAACCAATTTAAGCTGAGTGAAGATATGCAAGAATTCGTAGTAGATTGGTCTTTAGGAGAACCTCCCTCGATTATCCTCCTAAGTAGTGTAGAACAATAATTCAACTAGACTCTTTCGATTACTAATGACGAATTAATGAACTCAACCAACAAGATAATGCAATGATATCACAACTTATGCCTCTCTCGATTATATGAACAGGTAAATATCGATGCAACAATTAAATCATCCAAAATGATTCAATACATAAAACTTAGAGTTATAATCCACAAACAAATATCAATACACCAAATCCATCAAACCCTAAAGAGAATTACTCAATAGATATGGAGTAATTCATCACAAGTATGTTTAAAGTAAAGGAAAACATAAAATGATCCAAACTATTGTCTTGAGTGAGGATTAAATGATGAACTCCTTGTGCTTTTGCTTCTCCCTCTCCTCATTAGCCTCCTTAGGTCTTAGATATGTCAAAAGTCCCAAAAATAACATTTTTCGTGTATTTATACCAAGTAGGATTGGGGCCAAAGGAAAACACCTTTTCCTATGCAAAATAGGACATTTGCTCTGTAAGATTTGCACAGGCGCACCGCATGGGGCGATGCGCCACGCGGGGCATTAGTGGGAAAATCCAAAGAGTTGAAATCAGTCAAGCAGCCGGAAAATGTACAGGCGCCACACGCCACGCACCGCGCTAGTGTTGTTTTCTTGGAGTATGACCTTTTCTTGACTTTTTGATATCCAGACGTGAATTTTGACCCCCGAACGTGATCCTGACTTTATCCCTTGGTCCTTTACTCACACTACAAAGCTCCAAATCACTCAAATTCATTACGTAACATCTACATAGCGATTAAAGCTCAAAATCCTCCTACAAGGCATAAAACACACAATTAGTGCAAAACACTAGCGATTAAAGCTCAAACTCAATTAAAGTGTAATAACCTAGAATGCAATAAGCGATTAAAACACGGTATTATAGCCTACCATCAACACCCCACACTTATACCATTGCTCATCCTCGAGAAATCATACTACACTTCATAAAGACACGACATTTTTAAACAACTCTCTTAAATCATTACACCAAGAATATTTAAAATAGACTAAGCACAATAGTATAACATTTTCACCTCAAGATTTGACTCAAAAGCACCACACATTATTTATAACCCGCTCACTTACTCTAACATAGAGGTCAAGCATTACCTTTCCTTCGTGAATCAAGTGCCCTCGCACAACAATAGAGAGTAGTTCCACACATAATAGATATTAAGAACAATTAGGAACTCAAGATAGAAAGAATTCACTCACTCTCAGAAATAACATTCATATGCCACAAAATATGAACCATAGGCTTGCCCGTAGTGTACTACTCTACTAATTGAGTTCATTCAGTGAAGGATCAAGTAGGACTTTAAATGGTTGTAATGCAGGCTGCGAGACGGGTAGGATACATTTTGATATAAGAGGGACTACACCTCCCTAAGCACTTTTAATACATACACTTTTATTGTTCAAAACCCCACACTTATGTCAAACCATACTCCACCTTCACATCAATATGCATTAACTCCCTACTTCTTTAAGCACAATTACATCAAGAATTATCACTATCAAAGAATATTTTGCACAACAATACAACTATAGATTTTTTTCTTTATCAATTCAAGTGGCTCTTACTTTTTCAATACATTACACATTTCTCCTTATTTCATTAGTTCCACTCAAATTCCAAACCAACCACCCCACACTTCAATTTTTACAAAGTTCATAACAAATTTAAGTGCTCACGAGAGGTATAAGATTTGCATAAATGGTCAATTTAAACAAATGGGTAAGGCTTGTAATGTGGTTGCTAAAGAAATATGATCACAACTCAAAGGGGTTAACTAAGATACATAACAATGAGGTGGGTAAAAGCATATATGTGGCTCAACAAAGAACCGCCTAAATAACTTCCAAGACTGAATAAAACTAACATTTCGCTTTGCAAACACACGAAATAAGTTCTAAACATCGAATGCAATGCACAGAATAACACAAAACCTCATACACACATGGCACATAAATCACTCAAGACTGGATCATCAAGACACTCTAGTCGAAGCAGTAAAGCAAAGTTAAAATCATACACTTTAAAGAACTTATACACGAGTCAAAAACTGAGCCTAAGCGTCACAACTAAGACACTCACTATTCTCAAGGTATAATAGAGTCAAGAGATATTGCTTTCAATTCAAATCATAGCACAAGATTTCCTACTACTAACGAAAAATAAAAACTAACTATACCCGGTTCAAACAAAACCCTTGAAAAAGAACCGCGGCCCAAAGAAAAACCAAGGGGGAATTATTACACTACCTAAAAAAAAAATATTTTTGTCTTTTTTCTTTCGACTTTAATCCCTCAAGAAACCTGTCGAATTATATCCATCGTCGGAAAAAATCAAAAATTTCAAATATTTTAAATTTTTATGTTTTGTTTTCTCTTTTCTATCTCTAACTACTAAAACAACAAAAACTAACTAACACACATACATACAACATACAAATATTCCCCACCCCACACTTTAAGTTGTGTCATGTCCCCATGACACACAATTATAAAGAATAAGGTAAAGAAAACTTCCCTGAATATCTAGTCGGGCTCTGAGTCGAATTCGGGATCCATTCATCGCCTTCGAACCAATACACATATCCATGCCGAAATCCACACTTATCTTTTTCACTCGCTGGACCTTCTCCTTCGAACTCTTCACTCTCCACTCAACACTTGCAGCTGGCTTCTCCCTTTTAGCCCCCGTGTCTACATTCATCTCAAAAGTTACAGTCTCCTCGCCCACTCTAAGCATGAGTTTTCTCTCGTGTATATCTAAGATTGCTCTACACGTTGCTAAGAATGGTCTTCCTAAGATGAGAGAGACCTCCTTGTTCTCCTCCATATTCACTACGATAAAATCTACAGGAAATACAAACTTATCTACCCAAACTAAGACATCTTCCACTATCCTCTCGAGTATTAAAGTCGTTTGGTCTGCCGGCTGCAACGATATTGGCATTGACCTTATCTCTACAATCTCCTTCTCTAGCTTCCTGTAAATAGACAAAGGCATTAGATTAATTAATGGGCTAGAATCACATAAAGATTTGTCAAAATTAATAGAGCCTAAAGAGCAAGGTATAGTAAAACTCCCTGGATCTCCACACTTTTTTGGGAGTTTGTTTTGCAAGATTGCACTGCAATGCTCTGTGAGCTTGACTACTGAGGTCTCTTCTATCTTGCTCTTCTTTGTCAGGATCTCCTTCAAAAATTTGGCATAAGCCGGCATTTGTGAGAGAAATTTTGTGAATGACAATTTTACATTAACCTATTTTAGCATATCTAGAAATCTCTCAAATTGTTTGTCCAGCTTTTCTCTATACAACTTTTAGGGAAAAGGTAAAGCAGGTATGTGCTTGCTCTCATCATTAGATTCCTCCCTTCTTGAAGTTTCCTCCTTCTTTTTCTCAACTCCCTTCTTGCCTTTCTTCTTCTTATTAACTTCATTTTTCAGCTGCTCCCCAATTTCTTTTTCAGGTACCACCTTTTTTTGTATTGGAGTGTGATCTTTCAACCCTTGCCCGCTTCTCAAGGTCACTGCATTCACTGTTTCCTTGAGATTTCTCTTAGTATCAGCTGGAAAAGTACCTGGGACTCTCTCAAATAATATTGTTTCTATTTGTCCCACTTGTATCTCTAAATTTTGAAACCCAGTGCCCGATTCTTTGATAGCTGCCCCGTGAGCATCTAACCTCTCATCTGTCTTGATAATGAAGGCCTTAATTAGATCCTCTAGACCAGGATGAATAGGTTGTTGAGGCTGAAACCGCTGCCTTTGCTGATTTTGGAAGCTTGGAGCTCCCTGTCCCTGAAATCTGGAGTTGCTATATTGCCATGCATTTGCAGTACCCCCAGGTGAACTCCATGAAAACCCGGGGTGCTTCTGACCCATTGCATTGAAGTTGTAATTACCCACAACATTCATTTTTTCAGTTGAGGATTAACACTCATAAGTAGGGTATCGTCTTCCACAAATATCACATGCTATATAAGGTTCACTCTATATTGAGGCTAAGGTCAGCTTCCTAATATCTTTGGCCATAGCATCAAGTTGTACCTACACAGATGTGTTAGCATCAACTTGGTGAACACCAGTTGATCTTCTTTTTTTAGCACTCTTAGAAGGTCACCGGTTTGCATCTTCAGACAACTCAACTAGAATTGTGACTATCTCCTCTGGAGTCTTCTTCATCAACGGGCCTCCAGCTACATTTCTCAATGTTCTACATGAGGCCGGTGTCAATCCATCCCAAAATTCCTGGAGTTATATCCAAAGTTCAATTCGGCTATGTTGACACTTCCGCACCATCTCTTTAAACCACTGCCAAGCTTCAAATACAGGTTCAGTATCGTTCTGGCAAAAGTTATGGATTTCTCTACTAAACTTGCCCGTCTTAGTTGATAAGAAATATTTATCAAGAAATTTTCTGGTCATCTCATCACATGTTCTAACCCATTAGGCAAGCTTTGAAGCCAGTGCTTTGCATTATCCTTGAGTGTGAAGGGAAATGCCCTTAAGTAGACTGCAACTTGTGATACACCATTGTATTGAAAGGTATTCATAATACCCTCGAAGTCCATCAGATGATTGTTTGGATATTCGTTCATCTTTCCTCTGAAGACATAGTTGTTTTGAAGAGTTTGAAGCAACCCCTGCTTTAACTTAAAATTGTTAGCTGCAACTGGAGGTGGTCTCACACTTGATTAGCCTTAAATTGTAGACAGGTCTAGCATAATCGCCAATTGGTCTCCCGGCACCGGGATCTATATTTTCGAATTGGTCTGCACCTAAAGGTTCATTCTGAATAATTCTCCAAGTTCCTTCCTCCTCATAGACAAGTTGTGCATTTCGAAGAGTTGTTTCCTCAGCATCCCTTGCAGCTTTTTCTCTTTGTTGGACAGCCTCTCTTGCAGCCAAATCAACATTATCATCATCTCCGGCCATAATTTCTTTGGTTGAGGATTTCCCAACCTTCTCAGTAATCTCGGGGATATTTCTTTCCTTCCTCAACTGTCACAGTTGTTTCTCGATTTCTGGTTCGAATGGTAGCACTTCCTTCCCAGCGAATAGAGTCATGCACCAACCTAACCTATAGCATGCGCACAGTCAAAGAACACCAACTGTAAAAAGAGAAAGAAAATATAAAATAAAACAAAAAATTCCTGAATTAGCACTACAAACTATTTCAAATACTATTGATTGCCAATACCCGGCAAAGACACCAAAATTTGACGAGCGCAAAAGACACACTTAAATATGCTCGCTAGTCGAATATAGTATAATATAATATCGTATCCACATAGATTGGAGTTAAATAGTATTCTCGTAGTTTATAGCTTGATTGCTATCCAAGAAGATCAATAATTGAGAGTTAAGTGATTAAAACTAAAAATAACTAAGAGTCTAACTTATGGACGAATGACACTCGAACGAAAGTAAGCAAAGAAGATATCAATGGGAGAAAATAAGGATTGATTGGATAGGTGCAAGATAAATGTATGGGATTTAACTCTAGTTAATTCACTTCTAATGTTCAAGCGAGTCTCTCAAATTCACTCAATTATTAGTTCAAACGTTTAGTCGAAACTCCTCTCTCGATTAACTCTCAGCCTCACAATATGAACCAATTTAAGCTCAGTGAAGATATGAAAGAATTCGTAATGGATTGGTCTTTAGGAGAACCTCTCTCGATTATCCTCCTAACTAGGGTTAAACAATAATTCAACTAGCCTCTTTAGATTACTAGGGAAAACTTAATGAACTCAACCAATAATATAATGCAATGATATTACAAGTTATGCCTCTCTCGATTACATGAACAAGTGAATATAGATACAACAATTAAATCATCCAAAATGATTCAATACATAAAACTTAGAGTTATAATCCACAAATAAATATCAATACACCAAATCCATCAAAACCTAAATAGAATTACTCCATAGATATGGAGTAATTCATCACAAGTATGTTTAAAGTAAAGAAATATATAAAACGATCCAAACTCTTGTCTTGAGCGAGGATTGAATGATGAACTCCTTATGCTTTTGTTTCTCCCTATCCTCCTTAGCCTCCTTAGTTCTTAGATGTGTCAAAAGTCCCAAAAATAATGTTTTCCATGTATTTATACCAAGTAGGATCGGGCCCAAATGAAAACACCTTTTTCTACGCGAAATAGGACTACTGCTCGGTAATATTTGCACATGCGCGCTGCATGGGGCGACGCGCCACGTGGGCATTAGTGGGAAAGTCCAAAGAGTTGAAATCTGTCAGGCAGCCGGAAAATGTACAGGCGCAGCATGTCACGCGCTGCCCCACGCCACGCGCTAGTGTTGTTTTCTCAGAGTACGACCGTTTCTTGACTCTTTGATATCCAGACGTGATTTTCTACCCCCGAACGCGATCGAGGATTTAACCCTTGGGCTTTTACACAAACTTCAAAACTCCAAATCACTCGAATTCCTTCTGTAACATCTACATAGTTTGAAATCGTCCTACAAGACATAAAACACACAATTAGGGCCAAACACTAGCGATTAAAGCTCAAACTCAATTAAAGTGCAGTAACTTATAGTGCAATAAGCAACTAAAACACGAGATTATAGCCTACGATCATATTCCTCCTCCCTAATTTTATATTGTTGTCTAGTTATCTCTCTCCAGACAGAAGTTGTAGTGCATTTAAGACTGTTTACTCTTGTTAGATACTGGTGGTAATTGTGATATCTGTTTTTGGAATATTGTGAGATAGTTATGATCGTGCTTAAACCCTCTCTTAGACTTATGTATATCATGATATTAATTTGAGACTTATTTCGGTATTTTATTAATATCATAACTCTGTCGGCTACATAATAGTCATGCTTTAGTTATTATTGTTGAGTGTTGGCTTGCCTAGCAAGTGGGTTAGGTACCATCACGTCCTTTTGGTGGGATTTTGGGTCGTAACATGGACGTTGAAATGATACTTCCTCTGTTTTCTTCTGTTTTAGTTATAAATTTACATGCATCCTTTCAAATTCACTTCGACTCAACTCTTACACATACAAACAACATAGTTAGGCTCAAATTATCATTATTCACATTAAAGTTAACAAAATTTGGGTATAATAAAAGGTAGTTTGCATTAAAAAAATAATTTTAGCCAAATCAGTCATTCGACTTGGTGTATTTGGGTCGTTGTAAAATGGTGTTAGAGCCTAGGATTCATAGGCCTTACAGGTCATGAGAAGTCTCTTGCTAGATACATAGTTAGAGGGATTAGGGGTTGTCCTAATAAGTATTTTAAAAGGTGCGGGCACGAGACGAGACGTTTTAACTAATATGGGGTAAGGCATAAGCCTCGAGGCATTGAACGTTTTATATATATATATATATATATATATATATATATATATATATATATATCTGAGAGAGAGAGAGAGAGAGAGAGAGAGAGAGAGCACAGTCTCATCTTAAAATGCTAATCAAATCAGCAATTGGCCAAAAACTAGTTAGAACTATGTCAACGACCCGGAATTCCCACCTTCGTGACCATGATTGCGCCTAACATTTCACTTGCTAGGTACGACAACATTAGCTATATTTATTAACTAGTTTTAATAATTCAAATCAAATGATAACAATAACAACCGAATAGTCTAAAATAAGGTGATAAACTACTGAACAACGTAATCCAAATACAACCCCAGAAACTAGAGTCATGAGCACATGAGCGTCTAGAGTACTACAGATAATAGTCTGATTAATCACAACTGTTTGAATCAAAATAAACATCAATGATGACATAGAAGGGGAATTCAGGGCTGCGGAAGCCTTGCAGCTATACCCGAAGTCTCCACATGTTGATGGATCCGGGCAATCTCACTAAGTAATGCTGGGTCCAACTCCAGTATCTCCACAAGAAGTGTAGAGTGTAGTATGAGTATAACCGACCTCATGTACTCTGTAAATGTCGAGCCTAACCTCGACGAAGTAGTGACGAGGCTAAGGCGGGCCACTTACAATAACATGTACATAATAATAATAATAATAATAATAATAATAATAATAATAATAATAATAATAATAATAATAATAATAATATAATGATAATGATAATGATAATCATAATGATAATCATAATAATAATCATAATCATAATAATAATAATAGTAGTAATAATAATAATGATGATGATGATGATGATAATAATAATAATAACTGGAAATGGAAGTAAAGCAGTTAACTCATGAAAATGAACTCGAAATTCAACTACTAGAGACTCCAGAATAACAAGTCTCATATCACAATACCGAGACAAATCCAACAATCACAAACAAGTACCACATATAAAATCCGTTGCCGCGCGCAACCCAATCCCGCCATATCATCATCTATCAATATCATAATCCGTCTTTATTCCACCATTTCAATTCATTACCTTTTAATTTTCATTGCAGCGTGCAATCCGCTCCCAAATAATTTCAATCAACATAAACAATACAACCAAATTTACAAGAATTTCTACATCAAGAGGGTAAATGTACAAGCCAATAAAGAACCACATAATAATAAAAGAATCTCTAAGAACTCGAAGTCTCAACTTTACCAATTTATCGGTATCTAACAACTAAACAACTCACGCAAATGAAACCACATTATAGAATGCAACAAATATTACAAAAAATAATAGGACAAGTAAAGCATGTGACAGTTAAGGTATGCAAGTAAAGCAAGTAGGGGCAAGTAGCAAATAAACATGGAGTCAGGGGAGGAACAGATAAATTAAGACAAGGATTAATTTAATGACAAGTAACAATTATGGCATAGAAGTCAAATAAGGCATGTAACAATTAAGGCATGAATCACGATATATCATGAATTAAACAAAAACATGGAAACAAATATCATGACGACGTATATACACTCGTCACCTCGCATATACGTCATTTTCTCACATAATCCACATAACACATAGTTCTAGAATTCTTAATTCTCCCAAGTCAATGTTAGACTCAATACTTACCTCATTCCGTGAATCAAATCAATCAACTAACCACGACCTTGTCTTTCAAACAAGCCTCCAAACTAACCAAATCTAGCAAATATAGTTCAAATAATTCAAAATAGACTTTAAAAACTACCCACGAGCGAAAAAGATTCAACCTTTAATAATTTTGGAAAAAGTCAACAAAAGTCAACTCTGGGCCCGCTTGGTCAAAACATGAGATTCGGACCAACCTCAATTATTCATTCACCCCCGAGCCCGGTTATGTGATTAGTTTCGAAATCCGACCTCAATTTGAGGTCTAAATCTCAATTTCTACCTAAATCCCTAATTTCAACCATGAAAAAATATAGACTAAACATTAAAATCAATAGGAGTTTACGGAAATGTATGTAAACAAGTTAAAATCTACTAACCTATGAAGTTGGGATGAAATATTTCTTCAAAATCACTTCGAGGACGAGCTCAAACTTAAAATTGGTGAAAAATGAGAAGAAATCCCGATTTTGAAATAATAAATCACTGGGCGTTGGGTGTTCTTCGCGTTCGCGAGACACCTGACGCGATCGAGAAGCATAGCGGCCTAAATGGCCTTTGCGTTCACGAAGGCTTGCTTCCGTCTGCCTTCGCGTCCGCGAGCCAAAACCTGTGTTCGTGTAGGGTAACCACCTACCTCCCCTAGAATCCCCTTAACCCATCGCGTTCGCGTGAGTGAGGTCGCATTCGAGAAGGGTAATCCCCCCCCCCCCCCCTACTGCTTTGCGTTCACAACCGCATCCTCGCGTTTGCATAGAAGGAATCCGCCACTGTCCCAGTTTCTCCTTTGCACATTGCACCACACATCAGCAGATAGCCAAACAAGCAATTTTCCTAAGTCCAAATGGTCCGTAGCCTATTCAAAAGTCACCCGAGCCCCTCGGGCTCCAAACTAAACATGCATATAAGTTTAATAACATCATACGAACTTGCTCGCACGATCAAAATACTAAAATAATACCTAGAACTACGAATAGGGCATCAAAATACATGAAATTTTTAAAGAAACTTAATAACTTTCAAATTCACAACCGAGCATCTGAATCCTTTCAAATCAATTTCGTTTTGCACCGAATTTTCAGACAAATCTTTAATAGTAAAATAAACTTATACCAAGTTTCGAAACCGAAATCTGAACCCGGTAGCAATAAAGTCAACCTACGGTCAAACCTAGAAAATCTTTAAACCTTCAAGTTACTAGTTTTCAACAAATCACGTCAAATTAAGTTAGGGACTTCCGAATTCAATTCCATGCATACGCCCAACTCCAAAATTATGATACGGACCCATCAGGATCGTCAAACTACCGATCCGGGGTCGTTTAGACAAAATTTTCGCATAAAATCTTTTCGAAAAAAGGAAACGGACTGCGCATGCAAATGGAAAAATACTCAACGGAGCTAATCGAGGTCTCGGAACACGAAAATAAGGGCTAGAAATCAATACGACCTACCAGATCGTCACAAACTACTTCGTCTAATAAAATTTAATTAGATTTTAAGTAAATATTGAGTAGTAAATTATAAACTAATTTGAAATAGCAAAAGAATTTGAAAAGAAAAAAAAAATGAAGAAGGAATCTACAATAAGAAGTATCAAAATAGAGCTAGTGATAAAAGGAGGATACGTTTTTCCTTTGTATCTTGCAAATTGATATTGTTTTCTTTTCTCGGTAGAAGACGAAGAAAAGAAATAAAAAATAGGGTTAACAATAAAAAACTAACTTGTAAGTTTTTTAATATTATAAAATAGAATACAAGTTTATTTTATATTTCTTGTATTAAATTAAGAATTCTTTTAGAAATTTTACTTCTAGTTTGGAGAGATTTCTGGGCTTACACCCCAAAGAAATAACTCGTCAACACCGAGGCGTACGCCAGAACAGCGGGATTTATGCCTCGCGATACTTTCACTCCCATCCGCCAGATCGCTCTGGTGCGTCTTTACTATGCCTCGCCTAGGAGCTTGTTCCGGAACTCGCCCCATAAATACCTTTTAAAGCTTTAAATCTCATATAATATTTGGGGTTAAATTTTGTGGTAATATTTGGTAGTGGGTATTAGTATAGATCAGAAGCGAATCCCATATAAAAAGTGAAATTATTTATTTAGATTATTTCCCCATGATTATAATCACGAGAGAACCTGATTTTGGAACAAATGACCGTCAAATTTATGGAGGATTCAGCAAATCCCAACTGAATCTTAACCCTTTGAAGGTAAAGTATTCCGCCACTGGTTCGGTGATATGTTTGCACGTGCGTATAACTTAAAGATTTCCTTATCAAGAATCACAAGAAATGTAGTAGATTCAATTATTTTAATACTACTCTTTAGGAAGTAATTTTAAAAATTTATGTAAATCTTTTTTTAATATAAAAGCAAATGTTTGAATTCACAGATAAAAAAAAATAGTGAATGGTTAATAAATCCTGCCATTCTTTTTGGACCTAAGCATAAAGGGCTATAAAGCATCTCAACTTTCTTCATTTCATTGGTCATTCTGCAATTTTTAGCCAAACATCTGAGATGGACGGGAGTTATCAGTTGTTTCTTTTCCGCAATGTCAATGGACTATTCTCATAACTTTCCCTATATAAGAGGGCAGTTTGCTTCTAGGCAATCGACCATAGATGTCTAACACGTGTCATCTCCAGCTATCCCGCTTCAAATTTGAAGGCAGTGTCACTAAAGTGGAGAAAGTGCAGGTGGCCTCTCATAGTCTCGAAGGCTCCAAACCGTAAATCACCGACCTTTTGTTATTATGATATTCTCAATTGGATTTGGATGTGACATGCTGGTCTTTTCATCTACACTTCTCTACATCATAGATTATAGCCTTTTCATATCACGTGAACACCCTTAAGCTTCGCATTTAAAGGCCTCTTTTGTCCCACGATGTGTGTTGTAATTCGGAGTATGATGTTTAAGTTGATTAACTTTTATAATAAATTCGGACATAAATTTATCTATTTAGAAACGACGTAAAGTATTACTCCCCCGTTTCAAATTAAATGAGGTACTTTCTTTTTTAGTCTATTCCAAAATAAATGACACATTTCTAAATTTGAAAATAATTCAACTTTAAACTCTTCATTTTACCAATTTTACCATTAATGAAAAGTTTTTATAACCAAACAAATGTCATGGACCCACAAAACTTTTACCCTTTAAGCTTTTAATACCACAAGTATCAAAAGTCTTTTTTTTTTCTTAACCTCCGTATCGAGTTAAACTATCTCATCTAAATTGAAACAGAGGGAGTATAAGTTTTTATACGGGTAAAACCACGGGCAACCTACACCCCGATTTTCCGGTAGGTCAAACGAAGCAAAGGCATGATTATATGGGGTCAGAATCGAAGCCGGAGCGCCTCGTACTAAGGTCCGAACGGAGTGGTCGCCACCGGGCATGATAAAACATTACTTCTCTGATCCCGAACGAATGTCGAGACCTCGGAAAACACGATAAAGGTTACACACGACCAACAGAGGGCCGCGATATCCGCAACCCATCGGATATCGCAGCGCAGATTTCGGCCCGTATTTGCAACGAATCAGTGATTAACGAAAAAGAAGATTTTTTATCTTTCTTAGAATTGTACTAGGGGTGAAACTCTCCTACTATATAAGGGGGGTAGTTTTATTTAATGGACACATTGTAACACGCATATCAAAGCAATACAAACCTATTTTCTCTACTTTCTAGCTATTGAAAAGTTGTTATTTTAATCATAGTTCTTCTTACATATCTGGCTTCGAACCGAGAATTTGACCGAGGGCAGAACTATCGTTAAGCTTAAATCCAAGCCCAGGCTCAACGTCACAACTGGTTTGATTATTTATTTTTGTCTTTAATTTGTTGATATAACATCTTTAATTACTAGTATTGAATCAATCCACATATCCTTAAAACCTCGTATAAATTTAATTGTTATCCGTTTCAATAGTAAACAGTTTGGCGTCCACCGTGGGTCTAAGGATAATAGTGGTGGTTTGATACAAATTTCCATAACATATTGTATTTTACGCTTGTTCTTTAATGTTTCAATTTCAGGACAACTTAAAAATGTCAAACTCTCAGTCTGCTCACTTGAACGTTGATGTTGAGTCAGGCCATCATGGCGAAAACAACAATATATTGCCTAGCAATGAAGTACCCCATGCTGATCCCAACAGAGTCCCAGTTACAGACCCAGTCAATGATAACTCGCATGTGGCCATCGACGCCAACCTCCCTTCCAAGCTCGAGAACAACGTTCGCGGAGGAGCCCGACCAACGGCTCAAGGAGCGCCCGAAGGCGAAGGCAACGAGATCAGTCTACAAGTGATCTTCAAAATGCTACAAGCCCGACAGGAGGCGATAGAGTAGCTACAAAATCCAAGTCGCGCCCCTAGCAGGGTTTGAGCCCGAACCATCACGGAAAAACACCCGGAGAAATGAGCAGATCATCGAAAGACTAGCTGGGACTGAGACCGGTGTTAGCCTTGAAGTAATGAAGATGCTTGAAGCATTAATGAAACGGGTGGAATAAGGTGAAAAGAAAATTTTGGCAAACGATAAGAAGGTAGAGACATATAATTCTCGCGTCGACCAAATCCCAGGAGCGCCTCCAATACTGATAGGCCCGGACTCCAAGAAATTTGTCCAAAAGCCTTTCCCTCCGAGCGCGGCGCCAAGCCAATTTCGAAGAGGTTTCGTATGCCCGATATTCCAAAATATAACGGAACTACAGATCCAAATGAGCATGTCACCTCCTACACGTGCACCATCAAAGGCAACGGCTTAAAAGACGTCGAAACCGAGTCTGTATTATTAAAGCGGTTCGGGGAAACTCTGTCAAAAAGAGCAATGATATGGTACCACAACTTGCCCCCGAATTCCATTGATTCGTTTGCTATGCTCACGTATGCTTTTGTAAAAGCTCATGCCGGGGCCATTAAGGTCGAGACCAGAAAATCGGATATTTTCAAGGTTAAGCAAAGGGACAACAAGATGCTCAGGGAGTTCATGTCATGATTTCAAATGGAACGGATGGACTTGCCTCCGATTGCGAACGATTGGGCCGTTCAGGTATTCACTCAGAGACTTAACCCCCGAAGCTCCTTGGCTTCGCAGCAGCTGAAACAAAACTTGGTAGAATACCCAACAGTAAATTGCGCGGACATCCACAATAGGTACGAGTCAATAAACAAAGTTGAGGATGACCAACTCGGAGCCCCTTCCGAGTCCGTTTATCCCATCAGAACTGACGATAGACCTAAGATAGTCGCCAATCATGAATCAAGGCCGGTTTGAGATCGGTACCTAACATACGGAGCATAACAAAAGGTAAATGGATCCGAGCACAATTCTACAAAGAACAAAAGGAGAAGTGATCGAGGGCCCAATAGCCAAGGCCTGATGAGCAAAAATGTTTTCAGCAGGCCACGCGGGGGAAGGGAAGCTCCGAGGTTATCTGAGTTTAACTCCAACGTTGATACAGCCAGCATCGTATCTACCATCGGGCATATGAAGAAGACCAACTGGTCTCGACCATTGAAATCTGATCCTACCTAGAGAGATCCTAACCTGATGTGTGAGTATCATGGCACTCATGGACACAAGACCGAGGACTGCCGACAATTGAGATAAGAAGTTGCCCGATTATTTAATAATGGACACCTGCGAGAATTTCTGAGTGATCGATCCAAAAATCACTTTAGAAACAGAGACGCCAACAAATAGACTGAATAAGAGGAACCCCAATACATTATCAACATGATCATTGAAGGGGTCGATGTCCCTCAAGGCCCGATGATAAAATGCACTAAAGTATCGATCAAAAGGGAGAAACGCACCCGATATTATATCCCGGAAGGAACCATTTCGTTCAGTGACGAGGATGCAGAGGGCATCATACAACCTCATAATGATGCACTGGTAAATCGAGGGTCGTAGAGCAGTTGGGGTTACAAGATCAAATGGTGCTAGCAGTCCGGGTGTTGAACGTGTTTAACATGGCATGTGAAACCAAAAAAGGGGAGATAAACTTACTCGTGAACACCGCCGGGAACATCCAAGAAACAAAGTTTTATGGGATCGAAGGGGACATGAGATATAACGCTCTCTTCGGAAGACCATGGGTTCACAACATGAGGGCAGTACCTTCGACCTTACACCGTGCATTAAAATTCCCTACTCTGGGAGGAATCAAGACGGTATATGGAGAATAACCAGCTGGAAAGGAGATGTTCGCAGTCGATGAAGTACTCCCGGTGCCTGCCGTCATGACATTAAGAAACAACGAGTCGACCAGAAAGGCCGAAGTCAACTAGCAACCACCGACGTCGGTCTCGGTCGGACCGGAGGATTCAGGAGCTAATGGGGAAGATGATTTCGGGATTTCGAGATCCTTCATAGCTCCTGATGATACCGACGCCACCAAATCTACGGTCAAAGAGCTGGAGCAAGTCATATTGACCGAACACCTACCAGATCGAAAGGTATACTTGGGCACAAGGTTAACCCCCGAACTCAAGAAGGAACTCATTAATTTTCTTAAAACTAACATCTCTTGTTTCTCTTGGTCCCATCATTATATGACAGTGATCCCGCCAGAGATAACCACTCATAAGTTGAGTTTGGACCCAAAGTTGTATCCGGTTAAGCAGAAAAGGAGATCTCAGTCCGACGTCAAGCACGCATTCATCAAGGACGAGCTATCTAAACTCCTTAAAATAGGATCCATCCGGGAAGTTAACTACCCGGACTGGCTATCTAACATAGTGGTAGTACCTAAAAAGGGAAATAAGCTAAGATTATAGAGACTTGAACAAGGCATCCCTTAAGGATTCTTTTCCTTTGCCTAACATTGATCAAAAGATTGACGTGACAGCCGGGCACGAGATACTCAGCTTTTTCGATGCCTAATCCGGGTACAACCAAATTCGGATGGACCCGGGCCACCAAGAAAAGACTTCTTTTATCACTAAATTCGGCACCTACTATTATAATGTAATGCCATTCGGATTAAAGAATGCCGGTGCCACCTATCAACGCCTAGTAAACCAAATGTTCGAAGAACAGATTGGAAATTAAATGGAAGTTTATATTGACAACATGTTAGTTAATTCCCTGCGAGCAGAGGACCATTTGCAACATTTGCAAGAAACCTTCGACATATTGCAAAAATACAATATGAAGCTGAATCCAGAGAAGTGCTCATTCAGGGTCGGATCGGGAAAGTTTCTCGGATTCATGGTATCCAATCGGGGGATCGAGATTAATACTGACAATTAAGGCCATAGAAGACACCACCGTAGTGGACAACGTCAAGGCCGTTCAGAGGCTGACCGGGTGTATAGCCGCCCTGGGCCAGTTCATATTAAGGTCCTCGGCCAAAAGCCATCGGTTCTTCTCACTGTTGAAAAAAGAGAGTAACTTTTACTGGATCCCAGAATGCCAACAAGCTTTGGAAGAACTCAAACGATACCTTTTGAGTCCGCCCCTGCTCCATACTCCGAAGGTGGATGAGCAATTATCCCTTTACTTGGCGGTGTCTGTGGTGGCGGTAAGTGGCGTTTTAGTCCGGGAAGAGGAAGGTACGCAATTTTCTATTTACTATGTCAGTAGAACACTAGGCGAGGCCGAAACAAGGTATCCTTACCGGGAAAAATTGGCGCTCGCTTTGCTAAGCGCCTCCAGGAAACTAAAACCGTACTTTCAATGTCACCCCATATGTGTCGTAACCTCTTACCCACTGAAGAACATCATACACAAGCCCGAGCTCTCGGGCCGATTGGCCAAATAGTCCGTCAAAATCTGCGGGTACGATATCGAGTATCGACCCCGAACTACCATAAAATCTCAAATTTTGGCCAACTACGTGGCTAACTTTATGTCGGCCTTAGTGCCCGAAGTCGAAAGAGAATTATTGTTAGCCTCAGGGACTACATCGGGAATTTGGGCCCTTTTTATGAACGGCGCCTCGATGCAAAGGGGTACGGGCTCGACATCGTGCTCGACATAGTAAGGAAGTCTATTAGAACTATGAAATTGACTAAAAATGAGGCCGAGTATGAGGCCAGGATTATAGGTCTCGAGTTGGCTAAAAGCCTTGGGGTCGAGGTGGTCGAAGCTTAGTGTGATTCCCTCCTTGTGGTATATCAAGTCAATGGGACATTCAAAGTAAAAGAGGAACGAATGCGAAGATATTTAGACAAGTTACAAGTAATGCTGCATCAATTCAAGGAGTGGACCCTACAACACGTGCCCCGAGATCAAAATAGTCAGGCCGTTGCTCTGGCTAACTTGGGGTCCTCGGTTGATGATGATGGTTCAACTCGGGGACAGTAGTACAACTCATGAATTCGGTGATAGAAGAAGGTCACACCGAAGTAAATTTCACGAGTTTAACTTAGGATTAGAGGAACACGTACATAGATTACTTGAAGACTGGGAAATTGTCCTCGAATCCTAAAGAATCGAGAGCTCTGCGTACGAAGGCTGCCAGGTTTTGCTTGTCTGAAGGGACTCTATTCAGAATAACGTTCGACGGTCCACTGGACATATACTTGGGCTGGGAGATACCGAGTATGCCTTGAGAGAAGTTCATGAAGGCACTTGCGGGAACCATTCGGGAGCAAAATCTTTGGTTCGGAAATTAATCAGGGTCGGCCACTACTGGATCGACATGGAGAAAGACGCGAAGAACTTTGCACTGACTGCTAGAGACATGCACCGATGATCTATCAACTGGGAGAGCTACTCCATTGAGTCTTGTCCCCATGGACCTTCATGAAATGGAAAATGAACATCGTCGGTCCCCTGCCATGGGCACATAGTAAGGCTCAATTCATATTATTCATGACCTATTACTTTTCTAAATGGGTCGAAGCTAAAGCATTCGAGAAAGTCCGAGAAAAAGAAGTCATTGACTTCATTTGGGACAACATAATATGACGATTCGGGATACTGGCCGAGATTGTATGCGACAATGGGAAATAGTTCATCGGCAGCAAGGTAAATAAGTTCTTTGAAGATCACAAGATTAAGAAAATACTATCAATACCTTACCACCCGAGTGGAAACGGACAAGTAGAATCTACGAACAAGACCATTCTCCAAATCCTGAAAAAGAGGTTGACCGATGCTAAAGGGAAATTGAAGAAAATCATGGTGAAAGTCCTGCGGGCGTACGTACGACCTAGAAACCTAGTACTCGGCCACCCCGTTCTCACTGGTATACGATGTTCAAGCCTTAATACTAGTCGAAGTGGGAGAACTGAGCCTCATTGGGTTCCAATATGCGACCGAACAGTAGAATGGCGAGGCCATGATCACGAGCCTGAAACTATTGGATGAGAGGTGTGAGGCCGCCCTAGTCTGGTTGACCGCCAAGAAACAGCAGATAGAAAGATACCACAACTGAAGAGCCAACCTCTGATACTTTAAGATCGGGGACTTGGTGTCGAGGAAAGTAACATTACACACTTGGGACCCGAACAAGGGGAAGCTGGAATCAAATTGGGAAGGACCGTATCGAGCCATCAGAATTACCGGCAAAGGCTCATACAAACTCGAAGCAGGAAACAGTATGTAACTACCAAACAACTGGAACGTAACTCACTTAAAGCGGTACTACTGCTAAGGTACGCTCTCAATTACTCTTTAATAATATTATAAATCAGACTAACACTTGCAGGCAATGGCCAAGAGAGAATGTGACTATTAGGTCTGAAAGTACGCATTGCACTCCTTTTTGCTTGAACCGGTTTTGTCCCAAAATGAGTTTTTCAGCAAGGTTTTTAACAAGGCAACAGTAAATCGTGCTAACTTAGATTCGAAGGTCGGTCTCAAACCTGAGTCAATGGGCGCATCAACAGTATCCGAGCTCTCTCGAGCTCGACCTCGAATACTGGGGGCCATCATCCTTGGGTTATGGTTCTTAGCAAGGAAAGGAGGACACTTCGTACTTGAGTAGCTAAGGCTCGGTGGTAAGGATACATTGTAAGGGCCAAATGGTCGTAAGAATCGTGCCCACATAGCCCACCTTAGCCATGATACAAATTTTTATCATGTACTTTACACATTGAAACGAAAGAAAGTTCTGCCTTGCTATTATAAATTTTCTTGCCTCTTAAAACCCGGATCCTAAAAGCCCAATGGCTACCCCTACTCGGGGACTATCAAGCCCATGGGCTACCCCTACTCGGGGACTATTGACCGAAAAATGTTTGGATAAACCGGGCTACTAAATCTCGGGAGCACCAAACCTATTAGACGGTGCCCAAAAACAAAAGGCTACGGCCACCCAAAAAATGGCTCGGAGACATCCGAAGATCATAATCAAAAGAAAGGCCTTTATAAAATTTCAAAACCTGCTAAAAGGTTACCCTCGGTAAAAGCATCATCTAAAATCACTTAAGTATCTTGAAAAAACTTCCAGTCGCACCGAGTTTTCAAAGCCTCGAGCAAACAAAGATGCATCGAAGTCAGGCTCCGTTCGAACTTCTAAAACAACGGACGCCCTATAACTACATTGGATTCTATGCTAAGGCATTAGGAACATTGCAAGAATAGAAATTATTAAAAGATGCTAAAAAAGTAAAGACTCGAAATCTCCAGAAAGCGAAAATTTTATATATATTCCAGAATATACTTACAAAGGCCCAACAAAAACGACCTCAAAATAAACAAAAATTGAACATAAGACAAAAACCAAAAACGTACTAAGGCGTCTACGCCTAATATTTACTAGGGTCCAACTCTTCACCAGAGCCGTCGACACCCCCCGAGCCCTCACAATCCTCAGAGCCTTCGGCACCTTCGGCATCGTAAAGCGTCCTCACCTCGGCCTCAAATTTTCTGGCTTCCTCAATTTCAGCCGACGGTCAAAACCTTGGGCGTGGATCTCTTCGAGGGTCTCTCTTCGGGATAGCCTTTTCATATATTCAGACTTTGCCTTCAGGTGGGCTCCAGCTGCCTCTAAATCGGCCTTGTATTGGGCCACCATTTCATTGGCATCGGTGGAGGTTGCATCTAAATTGGACTTCACTGCCTCGTATTCTCTATCGAGGGCATCCCGCTCTGCGACAACCAAGATCATCTATGCTCGGAGACCGACATTCAACTAAGACAACTTGTCAACTTTCTCCTTCACCACTCGGAGTTGGACCTCCACCGACGCCAGCTTAACCTTGGAAGTTTCCTTCTCCGAAGCCAGTAGGTCCATTTTTCTTTTCCACCCATTGGCCATGACTTGGACCTCGTTCATCTCGATTCGGAGTTGGTCGATCTGGTTGATCTTTTGTTGGACATGCGAGGTTTTGTCGTTAGTCGCTAGGACTAGGTCCTCGTTTTTAACTTCAAAGACCTTTACCTTTTCGAACAGGTCGACATGTTCCCGCCTCAGGGTCGAATCTTCCTTCTGAGCCCTAACCTGCTCGGCCCGAAGGTCCTTGATGGCCCTATCTTGTTGCTCACTGAGGAACTTATACACATCCTTCTTTTGAGGCTGCTCTTTGAACTCGAACTCGAGATGGTTGATCTCGTAGCGGTACCGGAGGAAGCTCTCGTGGTTAGGTACCGAGGCCTGCAAAACAACAAAAATAGTGAGGGATATCAAAAACTAAGTGAAATTCAAGAGGGAGTATTGATACCTTACCCGATTCAACACTTGTTGTGCCTTATTGAAGAGACACAGCGCACCCACCTCGTTCATCTTTGCCTAGTCCTCTTCTGTCATCAGGCATCGGAGGTAGCTGGCTATGCCGACGGGAGTAGATAGAACCCGAGCATCCTCCGAGATAGTAAGAATAAACGCTCTCTTGCGATCGGGGTCCACACTTGGAGCGGGAAACTGATTAACCAATTTTGGGCTCAAACTCGGCCCGCCAGCTTCCAAAGATAGGTCCTTCTTCGGGACGTACAGGTCGCCCAACTCGGAAAAGTTTTTCAAAGTGGACGAGTCCACGCCATTGAAGAAGGAATGAAGGTGGTCGTCTGCACCCTAAACTTATTCACTTGACTTCTCTTTTCCTACTTGGGCCTCCTCAAGCATGGAATCAGTGTAGTAGGGCGTCTCCATGATGTCTATTACACTAGTCGCTTCTTTCGGAGCAGAACCGGCTTCTCCGGGAGTCTCAGTCCTTATCTCTGACTCGTCCTCTTGAGTCGGAGGAAGGTCGGCCTCACGGCTCTCCCCCTTGGTTGCCACTAGCTCCCCGGCAAAGGTCGATCCGTGGGTAAAACAAATATCATCTTCTTCAGACTCATCTTTGAGCCGGAAAAGCGAGTCAGGATCCAACACCGGGAGTTGGTGCTCTTCTTGGGATTATAAGCCCGGGAAAACGCCTTCTTCTTTGGATTCACCTCGGGATCCGGGGAGCCTGAAGACTTTCGTTTCCTATTCTTCTTTTCCCCCGCGACAACCCCGGGCTATCCCATAATGGAGGGATCAATGGGTAGGGATGCTTCCTCATCCCCTTTCTGAGGCTTAAGTTTGGTGGTCTTAGGCAAACCTGTGAAGGAAAGATAAAGGGTCAGCTTTATGTAAGTTCAGAGTGTAATAGTAACTGTTCTGCGAAAAGCCTTATCATGAGAACATGTCTCCCATTGGCCCTTCAAAAACTTGTGCCACGAGCACTCAAAATAGGACATCTGCTTGTAGATGCCCTCGATCCACTCCTTGAGTCGGGGGACCGTATTGGAAACCCGAACAACAGTTGCACGATCATAAATACTGATGGTGAGAAAGGGAGCAAAAAAGACTCGTCACTTAAGTAAATATTACACTTGTGGAATGCATTGCACTTCTTGGGGAATGGTAGAAACTCGGGAGGGATAAAATCTTCAGTCTTCCCTAAAATGAAGCGCCCCTGCCAGCCTTGATCTCGATCCTCGTCAATGATTGAAAAGGTGGCCTTGGTGGCCCGACGAGTGAGCTTGATTAGTCCCTCTCAGAAAATTTGGGGACTGTATAGATGGAGCAGGTGGTCGAGGGTGAACCGACATGACTCTGTGTTATTCACAAAGTAACGGAGGAGGATCACGATCCTCCAAAGAGACGGGTGAATTTTCCCAAGGCACACCTCGTACCTCTTGAAGACAAGAGTATGAAGATTTGAAGGTAGGACAAAGATCTGGGTAAGAATCTAAGACGAATTATGAAGTTTTGAGGATCAAAGATCAAGATATGAAGGTTTGAAAGAGTTGGTAACAACTAGAAAATTCGAAGGTGGAAGCTTGGATCGGAAAGTGGAAAAAGAGCAAAGGATATAAGCTTTTATAGGGGAAATACACGACGTTTCACATTCGGGGGCGACCAGCCGATGGTTGACACGTGTCCGCAGTCAGAACGACATGACTGATAGGACGTTTCGGCTTCTTTGTCGTTTTAGTTGTAACATACGAAGGAAGGAACCGGGGAACAATTATCGTTTCCCATCATTTCGGCATATCTACTCTCTGAGAAACGAGGGGACTATCTGTATACGGGTAAAACCGGGGGAAACCAACTCTCCGATTTTCGATGGGTCAAATGAAGCAAAGGCATGATTATTTGGGGTCCGAATCGAAGTCGAAGCGCCTCGTACTAAGGTCTGAACGGAGTGGTCGCCACTGTGCTTAATAAGACATTAGTTCTCCGATCCAAGAACGAGCTTCGAGACCTCGAAAAATACGATAAAGGTTACACACAACCAATAGGGGGCTGTGATATCCGCACCCCATAAAATATCACGGTGCAGATCTCGGCCCGTATCGGCAGCAGATCAGTGATTAATGATAAAGAAGATTTTTTACCTTTCTTAAAATTGTACTAGGAGTGAAACCCTCCTACTATATAAAGGGGGTCATTTTTATTTAATGGACACATTGTAACACGCATATCAAAGCAATACGAACCTATTTTATCTGCTTTCTAGCTATTGAAACGTTCTTAGTTTAATCATAGTTCTTCATACATATCTGGCTTCGAACCGAGAATTCGACGGAGGGAAAAACTATCGTTTAGATTAAATCCGAGCCCATGCTCAACGTCACAACTAGTTTAATTATTTATTTTTGTCCGTAATTTGTTGATCTAATATGCTTAATTACTTGTATTGAATCAATCCACATATCTTTAAACCGCGTATAAATTTAATTATTATCCGTTTCAAGGATAAACAAAGTCACAATAGTTAGCAAGTTAAAGAAAATTAAAAAAATTGTAAAGATGTTATCAAAAAAGAATTATTTCATTTGACTCTTCAAATAATAAATATGTTAAATAAAATGAAACGGAAGAAATATGTCATTTGTAATTTGTAAATTGTATATGGAGCATCAAAATGGGAAGGGTATGTTCGGTGACAGAGAATATATAACTCGATGCCCTTTCACCTCGGTCTTGTTTGGATGAGGCCTTCTGGACTTTGAAATCGTCTAAGATTGAGCAGCTCCCGGAAATACATCTCTTCATGGAGGGCTTTGGGGCTGATTCGGTGGCAGCCACTTCGGGAGCAACCGCTTCATTAGCAACCTCCTCGGGAGCAGCCGTCTCGAGAACAACAACTTCAGGAACGGTCGCCTCGGTACCCGTGGCCGGGTGAGAAGATGAAGAGGCATCCTGTTAAGGAATTGATTTGGAAGTTTTGGCCATTACTAATTGAGAAAGTTTGAAAATTTAAAAAAAGGTATGAGGGTTTGAAGGCTGAAGAGAAGAGTATGAAGATTTGAAGGTAGGATAAAGATGTGGGTAAGAACCTAAGAACAATTATGAATATTTAAAGATCAAAGATGAATATATGAAGGTTTGAAAGAGTTGGTAACAACTAGAAAATTAGAAGGTGGAAGTTTGGATCTGAAAGTGGAAAAAGAGCAAAGGATAGAAGATTTTATAGGGGCAGTGTCACGCCCAAACCTTGGGGAGCGCGTCCGGCGCTCGACCGAGTGAACCCGGTCGAGAAAGCCTAATAAACCTTTCCCACCCGACTCATTCATAATCCAAAAAGGGATCACTTCACCATTTGTAAAACAGGAGAGAGATCAGTTATATAAATATATAAACGTTGCTAGTTTATTTTTTCCTTATATACATTATGCCATAGTTGAGTTTCCAAAATAAAACTCGATCCAACGACCACTCCAACATACATACATGACCCATATAAACTTCTACGGAGCCTCTAAGGGTACAAATGAGCAATATGATAATGCCGGCAACAAGGCCCCGGCTATACCTCAAAATATGAAAACTTATACAAAAGAAGGACTACATGAACCCTCGGAGGAATGAGGCTCACCAAGACTGCTGTGAGGAGAGAAAGAGAGCACTACTATTTGCGATCGGCACTATCTGCGATGGAACCACCTACATCCATTCAAAGATGTAGCGCCTCCGGTAAAAGGGACGTTAGTACTGTCGAATAGTACTAGTATGTAAGGCAAACATCAATCTTAGTAGAATGAACAGTGAAACAAAGAGAAGGCAGTCATAAAAATTAATAAGTACTTCAAAGAAATACAAGGAAACATTAAGTAAGGATCACATAATTTCCAATTCAATCTTTCCATCTTTTTAGGTTAATAATCCTTAGTGCCAAATCCACAACTCATAATGCCACTGTATTTTTACACGGAGTCCGGTCTCGGCCCGACCGGTTAAGCCATCTCAAGTGAGACATATCCATATCCACAATGTAAATCAATAATTTCAATACAAATGCCACCATGTGTACAGCATGGCGCCCGATCTCGGCCCGGACGGCTAAGCCATCTCACTTGAGACATAACCTCTTTCAATTGCTCACTCAATTCACATCACTTTCCCATCTTTCGTTACATGGCACAAACAACCTCATTTATTAAGTAGTTCTTTGCACTTGGGAACATTTTACAATTCAAGTCTTTCCTTTTGTATTCATTCAAATAACATCATCACTCATATTGATAAGTACCATCACATAAGGAATTTCACACATAAGGAAAGGAGCTTGGAAGATCATGATTTCGTTCTCAAATAGCATGATGACATGGTAACCATCTAAAACAATTAGGGAACATGAATCTTTCAATCCAACACACTAAGGCAAACAATTCTAGAATGATCAAGTTGGAACTTACACTAATTATTCGGACACCAGGAGTTCGATTCTAAGAAGAAAAGAGTTAGCCATACATACCTCAATTGCGCTTCCTTAGATTCTACAATTATCTGGAACCCTTAGCAACCTCAATCTATTTTAGCAATATACAAATTGAACCCAAAATTAGGAAAACGTTCATGGTTCTAGTTCACTTCTTATTTTTCCCACACTCTTTATCACATGCATGCAAGATAAACAACCCTGACACCCATGGACCATCTTATTAATTACTCAATTTCAGTATAAGTTTCAAAAATGTAGGGCTAGGGTATAGATTCTTACCTCTAGGATGGAGGCCTAGATTGTTTGCTTTGATAATCTTCAAAGTTTCAAGCAAGAATTGAAGAATAATTGATGAGGATTACTTTTTCACTCTAAGGCTCCCTCTCTCACTCTATAGTATCGGACAATGAGCTCAAAATAGGCTAAAGGGGTGATTTAACGGTATGGGGGTCGGGTTTTAAATTAAGAAAATGGATGCCCCGACACAGGTCTGCGGTCTCATATGCGACTGCATAACAGTTATGCGGTCCGCAAAGTGACCACAGAAATGGCCCTTAGGGGACTGAACTTACGGCTCAGGTATGCGACCAGTATGCGGTCTGCATACTCGTTCTGCGGTCGCATAATGCACCGTAGAACTCCCTCCACAAAAACCCAGGAGTAATTATGCGACTGATATGCGGTCCGCATATCGATTATGCGGTCGCATAATCGACCGCAAAACTGACCTCAACTTGGCCAAACTTACTGCCTCACTCTCCAGCCATTATGCGGTCCGCAGAGTGATTATGCGGCCGCATAATGGGCAGCAGAAATGCGTTCTTCTGCGAAACATTTTCCTCTAAGTACGTGGGGTACTGTTCAATCCACAAAGTCCGAACCGCGGCGAGCTTCTACTATAATAACACAGGAATCTATCTTGGCACCATGAAACCCCGAGTTTTTGGTTTAAATTTTTACGGATCCTTACATTCTCCCCCACTTAAGATCATTCGTCCTCGAATGAGGATCAAGGTTTGCTTAACACAGTTTCAGTTGTACCACATAACATCAGCCCCCAATTTGCCTAACTTCCTAACTTTCTGAAAATTTTGCCAGAGTTTTCTTTGTATTTAGGCCTATCCACCTGTCAGAGAGCCCCTGAAATACACCTTAGCAACATATATAGAATTAAATGACACAGCAGAATGCAAAATAACACCAACGGAAGCCTCATATGGGACATATAACTAGAAATGAGTGTCTTTATATTAGTCGAACAAGTGATACAAAATTGGGGGGGGGGGGGATGCTTGGTAGGTATTTCCAATGTGTTTAAATCCTTTACATATTAATGAGTTGAAATTGTGTATTGCCCTTTTGGGGAAATGTACTTCAAGAATATTCTCTATGTTGATGTTTATAATGACGAGCCTTGAAAGTAATGAAATGAATGTATGGAATACGAGATACGGTAATCGTGCCATGAATTAAGAATAATATGTATGAAAAAGGGATCGAATGAAATAATGATGTTGTAAATAGTTGAAATATGAATATGAAATGTGGTCGTTTGCATGAATGAAATTTATGACGTGTTGTATGTCCCAATGGTTTCAACTATAGTTGTAT
>AWOL01S0010356.1:34115-77576 GCA_000715115.1 Nicotiana otophora | reverse complement strand
GGGGGGGGGGGGGACAACTTCATAGAGCTATTACATGGCTATTCAAATAAATGAGGGTACTTATTTTTCATTTCATTCTCGGCGTCCCAAGTAGCTCCTTCGACTTGCTGGTTTCTCCATAATACCTTTACGGATGCAATTTCTTTGTTCCTTAACTTTCGGACTTGTTTATCAAGGATAGCAACCGGAATCTCTTCGTATGATAGTTCTTCAGTAATCTCGATGGTCTCAACCAGCACGATAGCGGATGGATCTCCAACTACCTTCTTCAACATGGACACATGGAATACCGGGTGCACTAATGATATCTCAGGTGGTAGATCAAGCTTGTACGCCACCTGACCTATCCTTTGAATGATTCTATACGGCCCGGCATACCTCGGACTTAATTTCCCTTTCTTTCCAAACCGAATGATCCCCTTCATGGGAGATACCTTCAAGAACACCCAATCATCTTCCTTGAACTCTAAGTCTCTGCAACGAACATCCGAATAGGAATTTTGACGACCCTGAGCAGTTTTCAACCACTCTTTTATGATCTTAACCTTTTCCATAGCCTGATGCACAAGGTATGGTCCTATTAGTTTAGCTTCTCCAACCTCGAACCACCCAATCGGCGATCTACATCTTCTACCATACAAGGCCTCAAACGGCGCCATCTGAATACTGGCATGGAAGTTGTTGTTATAGGCAAATTCTATGAGCGGTAAATGATCATCCCAGCTACCCTTGAATTCAAGCACACATGCACGCAACATGTCCTCAAGCATCTGAATAGTCCGCTCTGCTTGCCCGTCAGTCTGTGGATGGAAATCCATGCTAAGATTTACCTGCGTACCCAAACCTTGCTGAACTTTCTTTCAGAAATTAGCTGTGAACTGGGCCCCTCGATCGGAAATGATGGAAACTGGAGTGCCATGAAGCCTGACTATTTCCTTGATATACGACTGAGCACATTGTTCCACAGTGTCGGTGGATTTAACTGGAAAGAAGTGTGCTGATTTCGTGAGTCGGTCTACGATCACCCAAATTGAGTCAAATTTATACGGAGTGCACGGTAACCCTACCACAAAATCCATATTGATCATTTCCCATTTCCATATTGGAATCTCTATACTCTGTGCTAACCCACAGGGCCTCTGATGCTCGGCCTTTACCTGTTGTCCGCCACACCCTCTTTATGTTATTCCACCAATAAACTTCCTTGAGGTCATGATACATTTTTGTAGAACTTGGGTGTATGGAATATCTAAAAGTATGTGCTTCTGCCATGATTCTTTCCCGAAGACCATCTACTTTTGGAACACATAGTCGTCCTTGGTACCGTAATGTACCGTCATCCATGCCAAGAGAAAAAGCCGTAGTCTTATATTTATGAATCCCTTCCTTCAGCTGCACCAACACTAGATCATTGTATTGCTTCTCCTTGACCTCCGTCACAAGCGATGATTCCGCCTTATTCCACATAATCACTCCCCCGTCATTAGAGTCTGCAAGACGAACTCCTAAACTGGCCAACTGGTGAACCTCCCGGGCCAAGGGCCTTTGACATGCCTCCAGGTGAGCCAAACTACCCATAGATTTCCGACTAAGAGCAACTTCCACCACATTAGCTTTCCCCGGATGATACAAAATGTCGATGTCATAATCTTTGAGCAACTCAAGACACCTTCTTTGCCTTAAGTTCAATTCCTTATGCTTGAAAATATATTAAAGACTCTTATGGTCCGTGAATACATCTACATGGACTCCGTACAAATAATGACGCCAAATTTTTAATGCGAAAACCACTGCCGCAAGCTCTAAGTCATGAGTTGGATAGTTCTTTTCATGATTCTGAAGTTGCCTTGAAGTATATCCTATTACCTTACCATGTTGCATTAATACACAACCAAGACCGATCCTTGAAGCATCGCAATACATCACAAACCCCTCGGTACCCTCTGGCAGGGTCAATACCGGCACCGAAGTCAATCTTAATTTCAATTCTTGGAAGCTGCTTTCACAAGCATCGGACCACTGTAATTTAACCGCCTTCTGCGTCAATTTAGTCAATGGAGAGGCAAGAGTGGAGAACCCCTCCATGAACCTCCTATAATACCCGGCCAAACCCAAGAAACTGCGAATCTCTGTTGGAGTAGTAGGCCAAGGCCAATCCTTCACCGCTGCAAGCTTTTGAGGATCAACCTTAATTCTTTCTCCGGAGACGACATGACCCAGGAATGTAATAGATTCAAGCCAAAATTCACATTTCGAGAACTTTGCATACAATTGGTGTTAATGAAGAGTTTGCAGAACTGACCTGAGGAGATCGGCATGATCCTCTCGACTTCGTGAATACACAAGGACGTCGTCAATGAATACTATCATAAAGGAGTCGAGGAACGGCTTGAAGACTCGATTCATAAGGTCCATGAAAGCTGCCGGGGCATTTGTTAGCCCGAAAGACATTACCAAAAATTCAAAGTGCCCATACCGGGTTCTGAAGGCTGTTTTCGGAATATTCTTCTCCCTTACCTTCAATTGATGGTACCCGGACCGCAAATCAATTTTGAAGAAGAACTTAGCACCTTGTAATTCTTCAAACAAATTGTCTATTCTAGGCAATGGGTAATTGTTTTTGATTGTGACTTTGTTGAGTTGCCGGTAATCAATACACATCCGCAGCGATCCATCATTCTTACTGACAAAGAGAACCGATGCGCCCCAATGTGACACACTCGGTCGGATGAAACCTTTCTCTAGCAAATCCCCTAGTTGATCATTTAGCTCTTTTAATTCTGTCAGTGCCATTCTATAAGGTGGAATGGATATAGGCTACTTGCCTCGCATCACATCAATCCCAAAATCAATCTCCCTATATGGAGGAATTCCAGGGAGCTCATCCGCAAATTCATCGGGGAATTCATTCACAATTGGTACAGATTCAAGGGTAGGCAACTCAGTAGTGGTGTCCATAACTCGGATCAAATGATAAATACACCCCTTCCTGATCATCTTCGTGGCCTTAAGGTGAGAAATGAACCTACCTTTTGGCATAACGTTATTCCCCTCCCACTCAACAGCTGGCTCGTTAGGAAACTCAAGCCTCATGATTCTGGCTCGGCAATCGAGTTTGGCAAAACATGAATAAAGACAATTCATTCCCATTATTACATACAAATCAATCATCCCTAGTTCAATAAGATCGGCCATGGTATCCCGACCACGCACCGTGACAACACAATCCCTATAAACCCGTGCGGCCACAATAGACTTGCCAACCGGAGTAGATACAGAGAACGGCTCATGAAGCTGTTCCGGTTCTATCCCGAAGCTCATAGTAACATAGGACAAAGAAGATCTGGGATCAATAAGGTCATACACATCATGAGATTGAGCAGTCAATATATCTGCGATGACATCTGGGGAAGCCTCTGCACTTTGTCGACCACTCATAGCATAGAATCAGCTAGATCCTCCGGAACTCTGTGCACCACCCCTAGCTGCACCACGCCCTGTGGGTGCTGGAGAACCTCGAGCTGGAGGGGGTGCTGAAGATGTAGCAGCTGTAGGACTGTATGACTGAGTTGTGCCCCTGCCTATACCCTGAAGGGATGCACGACAATCCCTCCGAATATGACCTCTCATCCCGTATCCGTAACATACTGGCATGTCTAGGTAGCAGACTACCGAATGTACCCTCCCACACTTAGGGCATGGGGCCCTCTGCTGCTGCTGGAATCTCCCTCCTGATCAGCCCTGATGGTGGGACCCCCTGCTGCCCTGACCGGGCCTAAAGTGACTCCCTTGCTGCTGACCGTGCCCTGATGGCGGGGCACTAGCTGAACACTGAGCATAAGACTGGGATGGCCCTGATGATCCTCCCCGAAAAGCTGATCTCCCACCTCCGAATGAATCCCCAAGGTTGCCCACTGATCGGGCCCTACTACTACTTTCCCGTTCCATCCTGAACTTTAACTTTCGAGCCTCAGTAGCTTGGGAAAATGCCACCATCTTCCCATAGTTCATGTCAGAATTTAGAGCAGTTGTGGCAGCCTTATTAATAACCAAAGGGCTAAGGCCCTGCACAAATCAACGCACTCTAGTCTCCATAGTCGGTGTCATATGAGCGGCATACTTTGACAGGCGCACGAACTCCATGTGATATTCCCACACACTCTTACTACCCAGTTTAATGGTCTCAAACTCCACAGCACGGGCTGCCTTAGTCTCGGCAGGAAAGAAATGATCTATGAAGGCATCCGCAAACTCACTCCATCTCGCCGGAGGGCTCCCCTCCTCACGGGAATCCTCCCACATCTCAAACCAGGAATATGCCATCCTTTTCAGACGATAAGAGGCCAACTCTACACCTTATGTCTCCGTAGCACGCATAACTCGGAGAGTCTTATGCATCTCATCATTAAAATTCTGAGGGTCTGCCCCGGGATCAGTACCTGTGAACACAGGAGGGTCTAACTGAAGGAACCTATTTACCCTGGAACAGGAAGAATCTCCTTGCAAGCTAAATGAGGTGGGTGCAACATTTGACCTCTGAGCCTGGGAAGCTACTAACTTAGTTAGCATCTGAATAGCTCCTCTAAGATCCCCATCGGAAATACCGGGACCAGGAGTTGGGGCTGGAGGTGGAACAGGTATATCGGCAGGAGGGATTGTGGCATCCTCTGCGGGTGTAGGAACTAAAGTAGTCTGTTCTGGAGTAGATGAATCAGGCAGTTGGATAGTTTGGGGATTATCCTCACTCGCATTATCAAGTAAGGGATCAACAACCACTCCTGGGGTGGTATTGGCTTCTTGGCCAATTCCTGCTCTCTTCTTAGGTGCCATTTACCGAAAGTTAGAACAATGCACGAGTTAGGGGAAAACAACCTCACGTTCCGCTCTATCGCACGATATAGAATAACAATGAAGGGTATCATTCTAAAATGTCCAAGTAGCCCCCTAAATATAGATGTGGTCGACAACACACCGATAAGTAGGGCTCTACTAGACACGGCTCCGAGACATCCTAGGACACTTTAAAACCTTAAGCTCTGATACCGAGTTTGTCACGCCCCAACCTCGGGGAGCGCGACCGGCGCTCGACCGAGTGAACCCGATTGAGCAAGCCTAATAAACCTTTCCTACCCGACTCATTCATAATCCAAAAAGGGATCGCTTCACCATTTGTATAACAGGAGAGAGATCAGCTATATAAATATAGAAACGTTGCTAGTTTTGTTTTCCTTATATATATTATGCCATAGTTGAGTTTCCAAAATACAACTCGATCCAACGACCACCCCAACATACATACATGACCCACATAAATGTGTACGGAGCCTCTAAGGGTGCAAATGAGCAACATGACAATGCCGGCAACAAGGCCCCGGCTATACCTCAAAATATGAAAACTTATACAAAAGAAGGACTACATGAACCCTGGGAGGAATGGGGCTCACCAAGACTGCTGTGAGGAGAGAAAGAGAGCACCACTATCTACGATCGGCATTATCTGCGACGGAACCACCTACATCTATTCAAAGATGTAGCGCCCCAGTAAAAGGGACGTTAGTACTGTCGAATAGTACTAATATGTAAGGCAAACACCAATCTTAGTAGAATGAACAGTGAAAAAAAGAGAAGGAAGTGATAAAAAGCAATAAGTACTTTACAGAAATACAAGGAAACACCAAGTAAGGATCACATAATTTCCAATTCAATCTTTCCATCTTTTTAGGTTAATAATATTTAGTGCCAAATCCACAATTCATAATGCCACTGTATTTTTACACGGAGTCCGGTCTCGGCCCGACCGGCTAAACTATCTCAAGTGAGACATATCCATATCTACAATGTAAATCAATAATTTCAACACAAATGCCACCCTGTGTACAACATGGCGTCCTATCTCGGCCCAATCAGCTAAGCCATCTCACTTGAGACATAACCTCTTTCAATTGCTCCCTCAATTCACATCTCTATCCCATCTTTCGTTACATGGCACAAACAACCTCATTTGTTAAGTAGTTCTTGGCACTTGGGAATATTTTACAATTCAAGTCTTTCCTTTTGTATTCGTTCAAATAACATCATCACACATATTGATAAGTACCATCACATAATGCATTTCACACATAGGGAAAGGAGCTTGGAAAATCATGATTTCGTTCTCAAATAGCATGATGACATGGTAACCATCTAAAACAATTAGGGAACATGAATCTTTCAATTCAACACACTAAGGCAAACAATTCTAGAATGATCAAGTTGGAACTTACACCAATTATTCGGATACCACAAGTTCGATTCTAAGAAGAAAAGAGTTAGCCATACATACCTCAATTGCGCTTCTTTAGATTCTACAATTATCCGGAACCCTTAGCAACCTCAATCTATTTTAGCAATATACAAATTGAACCCAAAATTAGGAAAACGTTCATGGTTTTAGTTCACTTCTTATTGTTCTCACACTCTTTATCATATGCATGCAAGATAAACAACCCTCACACCCATCTATGCTAGGGTATAGATTCTTACCTCTAGGATGGAGGCCTAGATTGTTTTCCTTGATAATTTTCAAAGTTTCAAGCAAGAATTGAAGAATAATTGATGAGGATTACTTTCTCACTCTAAAACTCCCTCTCTCACTCTATAGTATCAGAAAATGAGCTCAAAATAGGTTAAAGGGTTGTTTTAACGGAATGGGGGTCGGATTTTAAATTAAGAAAATAGATGCCCCGATACAGGTCTGCGGTCGCATATGCGATCGCATAACAGTTATGCGGTCTGCAAAGTGACCGCAGAAATGGCCCTCAGGGGCCTGAACTTACGGCTCCGGTATGCGACCAGTATGCGGTTCGCATACTTGTTCTGCGGTCGTATAATGCACCGTAGAACTCCCTCCGCAAAAACCCAAGAGTAATTATGCGACTGATATGCGGTCCGCATATCGATTATGCGGTCGCATAATCGACTGCAAAACTGACCTCAAGTTGGCCAAACTTACTGCCTCACTCTGCGGCCATTTTGCGGTCTGTAGAGTGATTATGCGGTCACATAATGGTTATGGTATTGTGATACACCTCCACCCGCATATATTGGGGTGAGGCTGTAGGGCCTATTTGTGTAGGGATTGTGGTAATATGATACACCTCCACCAGCATATATTGGGGTGAGGTGGGAGGGCTGCTTTGTGTGAAGGTGGTTATAAAGGATCCCCAACTTAATGTCTATAAATGTTAATGGAAGCGTTAAATAAATTTGCTTGACATTAACGACTATCTAATCCCATTTATTGTTGCTATGATTCATCATACTCATGCTGTATTTCCAAGCCCTTGAATAGGTATATTTGTACTGTGTAAGTGAACACTGTGAACGGTCTATGAACCGCATAAGTGTATAATATGATATGTTAACACTAAGGACGGTACATGAAATATATGTGTGTAAAATAAGGGAGGAAGGTGCCACTTTCATTGTCCTAGTTTGTACATGTTATTACAATTACATTATATTATGTATTCCACGTATAGTTCATATGGCTCAGTTGATCCTAAAAGAAGTTTAGAATGATGCAAGTATAATAAAACCTGAAATGTGATTCTATGGGATGTTTCGTGGTCTCTTGATGTACTTTATATGCCTATTATTTGAGTTACCATATCTTTATATGTTGTTTTGGCTGCCTTACATACGAGTAGTATTCTACATGTACTCACGTCCCTTTTGCCGGGGGCGCTGCATCTTTTAATGGATGCACGTATACTTCTACAGGATGATATGGATCTTTGATAGGGATCTTCTTCGCTACTCAGCTTATGGTGAGCCCGCTACAATTCTAGTGGGTGTTTGGGTCTAGTTCATTTTATGTATTTAGGTATCTATTGTCATAGAAGCTCCATGTACATTGTGGGTCATGTAATTACAGTTTTAAGTTTTTTTTATGTATTTACGTTCACAGTATTTACAGCTATTTATAAAGCTTTGTATTCACCACGAGAAAGAAAATATGGGCCATTGAGCAAAATGTATTTAATATGAAAGTCAAGATCTTATTATGATATGGTAAATCATGAATGAGTAATGATGAGAGGTTAATACTAATTAGGCTTACTCGACTGGGTTTACTCGGTTGAGCGCCGGTCGCGCTCCTCGAGTTCGGGGCGTGACAACACGTGCCGATGTAGGAGTGGATTTTGATTATTCCCCTTATTTGGGATGAGATTGAATTATTGATGTGATGAGATTACTCCCCTTGATTGGGATGAGATTAGATAGCTGTGAATTGGAAATGATGAAGTCGACCCACATGGCATATATGGGAAGGCGGTCTAACCGTTCGGGTGGAGATCGGATGCCATGTCGCACGCATGATGGTTCCTACTCTTGGTAACACCTTTCTTTCGCATCACCATGTCAATCCACATTGTTCGTGGAAAGATGTCCTAGCCGATCGGGCATGATCGGACACCGAGGTGGTAGTATGTGAGGTTGTTGAACTATATTGGGTAGTTTCTTGTTGAAATTGGTTAAGGGAGGAAAGGATTACCATTATAGAGCTTTGAAGTTAATTTTTCATAATAGGTGTTTGACTAAATTCCGAAGTGAGCTACCCCATGGGAATCCTTCTAATATATATCTGATTTTCACTATCTTCCTATAGATTGATATTGCTAGATGTGTTGGGACATTATAGTAAACTAAGGAAATCTCAAGAAAGGTATGTAGTATAAACTCCTCTCTTAGAAATCGAATTCCATGATGTTCCCGTAAGTTTCAAGTATGGTTGGCCCAGGTTCCTAACTCCCATATTCCGAGTGGTTCATAATAAATTCGAATATCCTAAGTAAGCATAGCATTTAAAGATGTGCATACTCAAAACACATTTCAATTGCTCCTAAATAACCATGATCTCCTTCGTGAATGTGTTCAAGTATAGTTTATGTATTAAAATATAATGACTTCGATTCCTGTGTTGAATGAAAGCTCATTATGCTCAATTTGGAAAGAAAACTCAATGTGCTTAAGACTCACATTGCTCGTATACATATTTCAGGTCCTGATTCCAAATTCCCTTAATTGTTGGTAACCTATTATGATGCATGGAAGTGAAAGAAGTGAGAGTGAGATGTAAAACGTGGCCATGGTTGTTGTAATTAGTGCATTTGATTTGTATTTGTGTTTCAATCGTAAATCATCATGCTCTCCTTTATAAATATTTCCAATGTGATTTGAGTTCTTAAATACTCAAGAATAAGTGGTGTATCACTCGTTTATGATTTTAACTCGTGCCTCAATTGCTAGTCATTTTGCTCCATTCTTTGGAAAGGAATCTACTGTGTTTAAAAGCCTTCATCACTAATGAACCTAAAGTCGTGATTTCCAGAAGATCCCATCTGTTGATTTTTATGATGGTGATCTTGTAAAGTAAAGAAATAAAAAGGTGGAATATGAGATACGGCTATCATGCCAAGAAAGAAGAATCATATGTATGGCTAAGAGAACAATTGAGATAATGGTGTTGTGAGTAGTTGAAAGTACTAATGAGAAGGGGGGCTTCACCTAATCACCCTGAATCCTCTGATCATGAAGAGAGATAAGGAAGAGGTTTTTTCTTTAGATAAAGCGGAAGCTCATTCCTGGCCTCTTTGGCAGTAGCTAATCAGAATTCGTAACCGGCCATCTTTAGGCAGGAGTCATCAGATCTTGCCCAGACAATGGAGAGATCGACACTCGTTCTCAAGTTTTAAGAAGTGCTAAGCGCAAGGACAAGTTGATTCAGAAAGGGGAAGAGGAGTAGAGTAGACTGGTTATTGTTTGTTTTCCTTAGCGGTATAGTACGACACATGGGAAATAACAATCAAAGATAAGTAACGATAAGATATATTAGCAAGAAATAGAAAAGTACGTGAATTATCTATCTCTTTCCTTAGTTGAGAGAGAGGGAGCGAGCTCTCGACGTGCAGGCATATCTCCTTGAATTAGTCTTTTTCACAATATTGCGTATAACGGAAATCAGACCTCTCCGCTGCTGGTGGGAATATTTATGATGTACTACTTCAATCCAACAACTTGTTAGGAGTAGGTTTTGGCTTGGAAAAAAATCATGGATGAGCAAGAATATACGAATATTTTTGTTAGATGGTTTCCCCTTACAGTCCTTTTTGTTAATATGAATGAGGATGTGTGTCTGCATTCTTTGAGAATTTGGATTGTACAACCAAGAATGTGGCTGAATTCTAGGCCATCTATCGTGGCCTTATGTTGGCATGGGATTTGAGTTACAATCGCGTCATTGTTGAAACTGATTTTTAATATTGTTTGCATGTTGTGATTCATTTGATTTCCTCTAATCACCCTCAAGCACAACTGATTCAAGCTTGCTGGAATCTTATTCAAAGAGATTGGATGTGCTTTTGAAAGCATAGTTATAGAGAAGAGATAAGGTAAGATCGCGGCCAACTGGTTGGCATTGAAAGCTCTGAAGCAGCCGCTAGGTTATCAACAACTTTTGACTTGTCTTCCTGGACATAAGATACGTAAAGAAGAAGAACTAAAAGAAAAACATTATTGTAAATTACGAGAGAAATGGACTTACTCTACAAATAATTGTGTACATTTCAGGCATCTAATTCAAGATTACTTGGGCAAATGCTTGATCTGGATAGCATACCGATAAATGGGAATCGAGAAATCACCGTTTGAGGGAGCAGTGGAGATCAATATGATGTCTGCTGACCTAAAAAAGTTGTTTGACCCACATAAATAGTGGGAGGTGGTTGAGCACATCCCACAAGAGTTAAGCCTAGAAAGCGTGGCAAGTCATTCTCCAAGGCCATTACCAACAATAGGATTATGTTCGAGATATCAGCTTGAAATCTCGATGAATCGAGGAGAAAAGCATCTACCCTTTTGAAAAAGGATAGAATGGCGACTTGTGGTAAGAGAGCCTTTATCACAGGAGTGAAGGATGACGAATTATTCAATTATCCTCTCTACTCAATAGATTGACTATAGTTGCATGAAGCATAATAAGTTCTAACCTGATCTAACGAAGGAGGCAGAACAAGAAAGCAAGGCTATACCAGGGCGTCAAGCGTCTGTAGGCCTATCAACCATGAAGTACACATAAGCGGGAATAGGCTAAAAGGACGAATATAAGGCATCTAGAGGGCTTATTTTCTGCTGGTCATAACCAAGACTCTTAGGTTAGGGGTCCTCCCTTAGCCCAGTACTTAATAAATGAAGGGAAGGCGAACTTCCTCTGTACCGAATTGATGAAAATAATAATATCAGAAATCGTCTGATGAAGAGTTCCCTAGCTAGATGATTTTCCATGTGGAATAAATTCTGAAAATAGTATGTAAGAATGGTATGATTATACAACTGGGGAACAGATAACCAGCAAAAAATGGGAGAAGAAACCGGCGTCTTCCCTTTACTTTATCTTTAGGAAGATGTTCAGACATTGGAGCTCAACTTAGGGATCATATATCTATATTGGAAGATCAAGCCATCACTTCTTCTTGACATTGATGATTTGCCTGCAGGAGGATCATCGAAGGTTGGAGAAAGACATAGAAAGATGATTAGAGTAAGGGTTAGAGGGGTTGTGTATATCCATTCCAATCGGGGTGATAACGCGACTCGAAAAATGGGAGAAAGATCAAATATGCCTGGAGAGAGGATCCCACCCATCATCTACATTCAAAGTGAAAGTCTTGTTTGAATATTGATCGTACCAAGCGTTACTTCCTTCTTTGGTTGGATTCAGGCTTGCTTATCTCACTCTCAAATTGGAAGGCTAAGTTTGGGACCCTCTAGGAATTGAATTGCTAGAAATACCTCTTCTTTTGTTTAAACCAAGTAGACCCTAAACCAAAGCTTAGATCGCAGGGCTTCCCCCTTATTGTTAGTCCTCTTACCATACACCACTTTAAATGCTTACTTCCCAACTTACTTAACATAGACCAATTCACATCGCTTTTATAGGCAAACTCAGCAGTTCGAAGAACTTCTCCCCCTTGCTCGGTCTCCCTTGAACTAAGCTCTTCAGCAAGTCTTCCAGTAAACCGACGACTAGAGTCTGGCCGTCCTGAGTGATAAGCACTACTAAACCTCAGTTCATTGCCTAATTTCTTCCATAGAGCCCTCAATTAGAGGGCATACTACTGTCTTGATTGGGCGTAATGCTCCCCCTTCACCATAAGGTGTTCTTTCTCACCACCTAATGATGATCGAATCACGGTCATGGGGATGCCCGGTTCTAATTCCATATGCAGAATATAAGGCCTATTTCTGGGATTGATAGGGACGGGTGTAAAACTTGAATTTATGCTATATCAATCTTCCAAACCAAAATAGGATTCCGCTCCTACCACTAAAGCATTGTTTCGGCCCATGCATCCAGAATAGTTGGCGCAAAAGTCATTGTATACAAATAATATATTTCTGGGTAGGGGCCTAAGCCTCACTAAAGCAATTGTAATTATTTACTCCTTCTAGTTCTAGTGAATTTTGCTCCAAATAGCATAAAAGGAAGCTTGAGTTCTATTAGGGGGAACCCTCTGTAGTCAACCTGCTCCCAATGAAGAGGTAAGAGGCGTAGCGATGAAGTCGAAGAGGGTTGGTAAATTCACCAATTGACTCAAAAGCAAGCTCTTAAAGACCACTCCTAGCACGTTAGTCTTTTCCCTACGAAAGAGCTCCCTCGAGCCTGGTCTCGCTCCCTTTCCGCACTATTCCTCCCCACTAAAAAGAGAGATTGAAAATCTCGACCTTTTTGAACGTCGGTCTTTGAGTGGCGATTGGAAAAGAAAAGTGTATTTAATTCTTTTACTGCCTTCCATTTCATTATTCTAATCGAATTAATTTCTCTATCGAACGACCAAGTCATAATCAGATTAAAAACCGATGCTTCCTTGACCGTGTGGAACATGGATTAGCATTATGTCTTTATTACAAGTGATGACCCACCCATGATTGTTATGTACGGACATAGGGCCAATATATAATATGTTTTGTTTTCATTCCTAGTAAGCCACTTATTTCTCAAAAATAAGAGATTAAAGTCATCCTCCTCCAGGCCTACCTCTGGCAAAGAGAGGTCCCTCGCATATTAGGAAACATGCTTATTTGAATACGTGAACTAATTTCTCTGTGTGCTTATATTTGTGCAATCACTAAAACTAACTTCAGCTCTTCTTTTCATTTATCTTTTGCATTACTTTATTATTATTCCCCCGGATATAGAGGTTGGTTCGTGTTGACTCGAAAAACTGGCTGAACCACCATACAACCTGAGATCAAAAGGAAAGATGTCTGCAATTGATGACCCAACCGGAAATGCTTTGATAATAGCCGACAACCCAGGGCAATCGAGGGAAATGAATGATACTCGAAACAATGAGCATATTTCTAGGATGGCATAGGAAATGGAATCACTAAGAGTGGTACAACATATTCAGGAATTGGCACATTTGGTCGTGACGACGCTTCCACAACCACCCCGCCTTCCTTTGTTAGACTCAATCCCTAATCACTTCGCTTCCACAACCACCCAAATCGATGGGCCGCAACGAGCACCTGATACCTTACTCAATCGAGTACCAACATAACGTATCTTTTCGTATCATGCTATCATAGGTAAATGATACGGAAAGGCTGCCGTAGGATAACTAGAAAAAAAAACATGTAATACCAAATATTTAAGACATGCCTATAAGACCAAAATAATCACCCGTACACTAAATATAGGCCGACAAGGCCATAAAATCTTTTACGTACATGATATATGTCTACAAGCCTATAGGAATACATAACTATCATAAAGGTCGGGACAGAGCCGCGCCATACCAATCAATACATTTCCTAATCATACTGACCAAATAGCAACTCCTGAGCAAATGGAGCGCACCAACACCTTCCGCTAAGCTGATAGCCTACTTGGAGGACTCTCAACCTGTCTATCGGGACCTGCGGGCATAAAACGCAGCATCCCCAAGCAAAAGGTATGTCAGTACTAATAATGTACCGAGTACGTAAGGAATGAAAATCAGTAAGTAAAAGACATGAGAGAAACATGGAGTAAAAGACTCAACATGTAAGTCTGAATAACTCTGTGAATCATTTCATATTTATAATGTCATGCATATACGTATAAATGGCATACCATATATAGGTATATGCGTTCATAACATCATCAAGCCTCTTAGGGATCCCATCATCTCATCTCGACCACTACGGGGAAATCATCAACGTATACCAGCTGATCAGGTGGTGGTGCGTATATAACGTCGTAACCTTTTTCCATATCCCATATACATATATATACAAATATACGCATATATAACGCCATCTGGTCATGGGTCAATGTACATGTATAAATGAATGCAATGCATAAGAAGTACGTCAATAAAATCTTTCGGAATGTCATAAGACCATTATGCCTTTGATTAATATAATGAAGTAAAATTTGTCACCTTACGTATTTTCTGAGACCCATGAACAGAGGATAAAATATTAGGACACACGGGGAATCAAGAACATAAGTATCTCTAGCATTTCTACGAATAGAGTCATTTATGGAAGTTGTGCATTTGCTCGTTTCATTTGTATCGTATGGATATGCCAAAAAAGAAAGAAGGGATAGCCTTAACATACCTAAGCCGATTCTCTTGACAATCCATATAACACACGTTAATTGCAATAAAGACACGTAACGGCGGATCGAGGTAGGGAAATATCCGTATGATGTTCTTGAGAAAGATTATACCGAGCTCCCTTAGAATTGCAAAATCTCACATTGCTTTGAATTGTTGAAGATCTTACATTGCTTATGTGATATATGCAAATGTATATCAGAATGACTCAAAGTAATATGATGAGACTCTTAAGAGTCATGAGACTATTAAGCTTGAGATATTGTATACATGGATAGGGGCCCCACTTTGGATGACTTAGTCCCAAAATTCTTTTTAATACGTGCCACCTTTTTACATGACTTAAGAGTCATTTCTTGGCTTGATCAAGATAACCTTGGGCTGCCACGTTGAGGATAGGGTTTTTATTAAGCTTATCCAACAATTATCCCCTTAATTCCTTAATTACATGGTAATCTCCCACTAAAAATTAATAATTAAATAATTATCCACATAATTAAAAATTATCTTAAATTACTTAAAATACTACTCACTTTTAATACACTTTATACATCTTGATATCATGGTCATGTGGTACCTTGTATGGCATTAGTCTATAAATATAGGGTATTATAGCTTGGACCGTATTTTATCCCAAATTATCAAACTTCAACGAAATTCATTTTCTTCGATTTTCTTACCCTCTATCCTTCACGAATTTACTTATCACTTGTTTTAAAATAGCATAAATGCTTATGATCTCAAAATAATCTCATTCCCAAACTTACGTCGATGAACTTACGATGAAACTTATCATACAAAAATACAAGATGTAATATCGCATTTCCGAGCTTTCATCAATTTACTTACGGCGTACTTTTATGTAGGAAAACATGGGGTGTAACATCATTCCCCCCTTTGGAACATTCGTCCTCGAATGTTGGCTGATGCATTTATCATTCTCATAACCCATAGCTCTTGTGAATACTTTAGTACTCTTCTTTCCATTTAGGCAACTGTTCTTTAAATAAATCCAAAGGCCAGGTCATTCCCCCCTTTAGGCCTCTTTCTTACACCACGACTTGTGGTCGGAATGCTTCCAATATTGTAACTGTTGCTACCTTCTGTCATGCAGCCTGTACGACTCTTTCCTTGTAAGTGTGCCTATGCGACTCTTCTTTCCTTTTTCCTCCAGTTTTTCTTTTTTTTTTTACCCAATCTCTATGCCTCACTTTGTAAACATATACAGAGTTTGACAAGATATCCCTCTGGGCATCTATAGGTATACTGATGTTTGTTGCTTGGTACTTTGTTGAACTTACGAATATTGCTATATCTTGTTTCATAGACCCGGTTATCTATCCGCATGATTTTACTGCATCTAGATAGGTCATACTATACCATAACTCTTACTTCGATTTATTGTTACTGAGGTTTGTTACCAATCTCCAGGTTACTTTCGTTGCTTATCCCATATGTATAAATTTAAGTCCTTTAATGCTTCCTCATTACTGTTCATCTTAAGAATGACAGACTAATCTCATTTCATACTTTGTGACTTTTGTCCATCCATTGTTGATTTACCTTAATATTGATCTACAATATACCACTGATAACTTGAAACTTCTTACGTAATACCTTTCCACTAGAGCTTACGTTGCATCGAGGAATATTTGAAGTGATCTTCCTGATCCACTTAGCGGCGATACTGTACTTCAATAACCGTATTTATAACATCCCAATGTAATTCACTTACATGGGTATTTTAATCCCGTACAATTCATGAAATCCTCTTCAAATCAATACTCAATCGAAGGCCCAACCGTCATCCTTTATCTAGCACAATTACACCTTCATTGTACTATCAGGGCAACATTCCATATCTTCTAAATGCCATTAGTCTTAGACTCCTTTGAGTTCATTCAGGCTATACCGAGCTTTGTATAACTTAGAGAAACCATCAGCTCTTCTTGACTAAATCTCTCAGTACCTAGAAACCATAGGCTGGGAGATATGCCACTGATGATGCCGCTATCATTCCTGGATACTGAATCCCCGTGCTTCTAGCCTTCTATCCGAAGTATGAACTGTTCACAACCTTCTGCATTTGAGTATCTTGTACGTTGTTTACCTTGGCCATAAAATCTCGCATCATATCTTCTATCTCTTTCATAACCTCCCTTCCACATAGGTACAATTCACATCCACAACTTGAAGTTTTTATTATAACACTTGCACCTTTGGTGCATACATAATCTGGTGGGAGCTTCATACTGACTTCTTATAAGGCTGGTACTCTTCTAACTGGCTTTATCATAGAGATGTTATAGAATATGACTACTGTGTTATCTCTCTTGTACCTCTGATATTAGGAGTGATTCTGCAGTGTTCTTAGTCATGATGTCTATAACTTTCTGGGTCCAATAATCAGACTCCTAATTTACTTAGTTGATGTAACGTTTTTGTTTCCTCTTCCTTCTAATCAGCCTTTATGTAGGCTTAAGCTATCTTCCGATCTGCGGCTCCTAGTAATTAGTGATTACTTTAGCCTTTCATGGGCGCTATAGAATATCCATGATACAATCTTCTAACAATTCAATCCTTTGCTTATGACCTGGACTCAATTCTTTCTTTTAACTTGTACCAGAGTCTTCTACGGCTGTATGATTGTCAACATTTATGATGCATGGATAATACTCCGAAATCTTAGGTGCATTCACAATGTAATTATCTCTGGATTTCTTTAAATGTAAGCAATTACGTTTCTTAGTCTTCCTGCCCCCTTGTTGCATGCTTAGCTTACCTTAGTGCCGGCACATATTGGAATTCCATACAACTCATATGATCTTGAATATCACTTTTGATTTTACCCCTCATTCATTAGCCACGGTAGGTGCCACTTTCCTATGGAGTGCATGCAATGTTGTTGTCAGACTATTATTATAAGACCATTCCCTCTTTGGGTCACTGAGCTTAGGTTGAAGCCTTCTTCCTTACTTCCTCAGCTAGTCTTTCATTGTAGTATTTAGGGAGGACCCTATAACTCTTGTAAAGCTGTGAGCTTATTATGGATCTTTTGATGTTCTTCCTTGCCTATAATTATCCGTAGTTACTTACCTCCATGCCCTTGTGCTTGTAGGGTTGCTTCTGAACTGATATTTTGTCTGTCTTCCCAGAGGCACTCTCTTTTATTCCCGTAACATTCATACAGTACCTTAACTACCCCGAGTCCTATTTGAATATATCTCAAGTATTACAATGACATTACCGCGAGGCTGAATTCACTATATTGGGTTTTACTATGTTTATCTTGCACGATCTGCTGATTCGTCTGTAACCTCCTGTCTAGCCATAACTAGGCTCTTCCTGAATCAACTGCTAACCACTCGTTGGTCCATTCTAATATCAATATTTCGCGTAATCTTTCTTGAGTTATTTCCTTTGTCTAACTTACCTCTCACACTGGCTCCTTATTTATCAATAACATTCTCGGCAGGAGCCCTTACTTCCTTTCCTTGACATCGTGCTTGCATAATATTCTAGAATTGTAGCATATCTGTAGGATTTGGATAAGTGCAATCTCATTCCGTTTTCATTTTTATCGCATTCTTCCTTTACCATTCCATAGTCACTATCCACGTAATTCTGACTTAATGCCACATCACTCCATATTCCCCCCCTTTAGGGGAGTACTAAGATTTAGTGCTACGACGATCTACCTATAGATGTTTTACCTCATCTTTGGCGTCTTTTCACATCATCGATGACCCTTACTGGCCTTGCGGTAATCCTCCTGTACCAAGGATAATAAAATTCCTTACTCGTGAGGGTGACACTTAGTATAACTAGCACATACAGTCCCTTAAATTTAACTTTGCTCACATTGCTTGCTTTAGGGAAGCGTCTTCCTGAATGACCATTCTCTGAATTTCTCATGAATCTTCTTTTGTTGTCCATTCTATTATCGCCGAAATGCAATCTAAAATTCTCATGATGCCGACCATTATTAAATCACTTAGTCCCTAATCCATGTTTAATTTATCTTATTCACCAGCCTATATTGATTTCTATTACTCTGGGGTCTAACTTTTCCTTCTGGTAGTCGCGTTGGACTCACAAACTTATTTCTCAAAATAAGGATATGACTTTATGGCCTATACTCTTTTGTTGTCTCAAGGCCTGTCACCTCTCGTCTTTTCCTTCACTTGACTATAGACTTTGTAATACTGTCATCCTTTTTTTTGATCTACCGTTGTTATCCACGTATCACATCTTACTCATAATGCTTTATTAACTCTCTTCTTATTTCCATGCTAACAACATTTATGTCTATCACTTTATTTTGAAAACTCTAACAAGACATTCTTTTGCTTTTACCTCCCCTTGATCCATCCACTGACTTTTCGGGTTGCCTAACATTCTTTCTCTACTAGGGATGGGAGCCACACTAAGGTAATATTTATTCTTTCCAGGATTCCAGTGCCTGTCTTTGAAGATTCTAGTATTCATATCTGATAGCTGTATTATTCTAGGGTGCACCATCTGGGTGTCTCACAAGGTGATCTATTAGCATATTTACAATATCTTTCGGAAGTGTCAACTAACACAAACAATCCATGTACCATTTCGAGTTACTCTAACCCCAGTCGGATCCTGATATCATGTCCTCCTCTTAAACCATATCTGTTAGCTCCATAGGGCATAAATGAGATGGGTGTGGCCAATTATACATACCTCTGTTACTTGAAGGTAACTCAAAAGGCCTATATTCCTCTGCCTGAATTGTAAATACTGATAATCTTCATTAACTAGGCGTCTCGTACCATTCTTCATCTTGCTTCTTTTACTTGTTGAAACTTGCATTTAACTTCTGAATCTCTCATTGCCTTTCACCATAGGGGTGGAAAGATATTCTTGCCTTAAGGCTCCTTATCAATAGGCTTACACATCTTAGCACACGCATGATCTACTGAAGACCTTACATTTACTCATCATAAGCATGATGCAAAATCGAGTTTGTCTGACTCAACTCTTCCATGGCCGCATTCAATCCCTTACCAACCGTGTTTCTAGATGTAGGCATCGTCGTATTATGAATAAGATAGTGTTTAAGAAATTGAGATCTTACAACTGAGCTCTACCACACGATCTAGAGTAAGAAAAAAGAGTGACAGTCCTAAATGACCTGTAGCCTCCTGCTTATAAGTGTGGTGCGCAACACACTCATAAACGAGACTACTAGACACGGCTTGTAGACTCCCTAGGACAGAACTGCTCTGATACCACTTTTGTCACGACCCAAACTGATGGGTCGCAACGGGCACCCGGTACCTTACTCAACCGAGTACCAACATAACGTATCTTTTCGTATCATGCTATCATATGTAAATGATACGGAAAGGCTGCCGTAGGATAACTAGAATACAACATGTAATACCAACTAATACATAAGACATACGGCCATAAGACCAAAATGATCACCCATACACTAAACATAGTCCGACAAGGCGATATAATCTTTTACGTACATGACATATGTCTACAAGCCTCTAAGAATACATAATTGTCACAAAGGTCGGGACAGAGCCCCACCATACCAATCAATACATGTCCTAATCATACTGACCAAATAGTAACTTCGGAGCAAATGGAGCGCACCAACACCTTCCGCTAAGCTGATAGCCTACTTGGAGGACTCTCAACCTGTCTATCAGGACCTGCGGGCATGAAACGCAGCGTCCCCGGGCAAAAGGGACTTCACTACAAATAATGTACCGAGTACGTAAGGAATAAAAATCAGTAAGTAATAGACATGAGATAAACATGGAGTAAAAGACTCAACATGTAAGTCTGAATAACTCTGTGAATCATTTCATATTTATAATGTCATGCATATGCGTATAAATGTCATACCATCCATAGGTATATGCGTTCATAACATCATCAAGCCTCTAAGGACATCTCATCATCTTATCTAAGTCATTGTGGGCAAATCATCAACGTATACCAACTGATCAGGTGGTGGTGCGTATATAATGTCGTAACCTTTTCCCATATCCCATATACATATATATACATATATACGCGTATATAATGCCATCTGGTCATAGGTATATGTACATGTATAAATGAATTCAATCCATGAGAAGTACGTCAATAAAATCTTTCGGAATGTCATAAGACCATTATGCCTTTGATTAATATCATGAAGTAAAACTTGTCAACTTACATATTTTTTGAGACCCATGAACAGATGATAAAATAATAGGACACATGAGGAATCAAGAACATAAGCATCTCTAGCATTTCTATGAATAGAGTCATTTATGGAAGGTGTGCATTTGCTCGTATCGTTTGTATCGTATAGATCATGCCAAAAAGGAAAGGAGGGATAGCCTTAACATACCTGAGCCGATTCTCTTGAAAATCCATCTAACACACGTTAATTGCGAAAAAGACACGTAACGGCGGATCGAGGTAGGGAAAATTCCATATGATATTCTTGAGAAAGATTATACCAAGCTCCCTCAAAATTGCAAAATCTCACGTTGCTTTGAATTGTTGAAGATATTACATTGCTTATGTGATATATGCAAATGTATATCAGAATGACTTAAAGTAACGTGATGAGACTCTTAAGAGTCATGAGACTCTTAAGTTTGAGATATCTTATACATGGATGTGGGCCCCACTTTGTATGACTAAGTCACAAACTTCTTCTTAATATATGCCACCTTTTTACATGACTTAAGTGTCATTTCTTGGCTTGATCAAGACAACCTTGGGTTGCCACGTTGAGGATAGGGTTTTTATTAAGCTTATCCTATAATTATCCCCTTAATTCCTTAATTACATGGTAATCTCCCACTAAAAATAAATAATTACCCAATTATTCACATAATTAAGAATTATCTCAAATTACTTAAAATACTACTCACTTTTAACACACTTTATACATCTTGCTATCATGGTCATGCGGTACCTTGTATGGCATTAGTCCATAAATACGGAGTATTATAGCTTGGACCGTATTTTATCCCAAATTGTCAAACTTTGATGAAATTCATTTTCTTCGATTTGCTTACCCTCTCTCCTTCACGAATTTACTTATCACTTGTTTTGAAATAGCATAAAGTCTTATAATCTCAAAATAATCTCATTCCCGAACTTACGTCGATTAACTTACGATGAAACTTTAACATACGAAAATGCGGGATGTAATATCTCATTTCAAAGATTTCATCAATTTACTTATGGCGTACCTTTACGTACGAAAACATGAGGTGTAACAGCTTCAACAACCCGTCATGCAAACAATACATCAACCGCAGTCACTACAAACCCTACAACCCAGGTTGAACCACCAGTAACCCCCGTAAATCCACCAAATCTTCCTATACATACGCCTTACGCACCAAACGTAGTCCAGACACCGCAAAACCTACCAATCACAACTAACTCAGTTCATACCCCTCCCCGTGACAATGTCACCTTTGCCAACAATCAAACCCACACACTGCTACACACGAGTGGTATGTTCAACCTGTATTTTCCACCTCAAAACCTACCTTCAGAATGCCTGTCACGGTCAGAGTGCCATATGAGATCGATCAGTATGCTGAGATGGAGAGGGAAGCAAAGTACAAAGAGGAAGAGTCAGTATCAGAATAGCTGCGAGCTTTGAAAAAGCAAATGAAGAATCTTCAGGTTGCTCGAGGGAGCGAGAGCCTGGATTATGAAGATTTGTGTATACATCCTGATGTAGACATGCCCATAGGGTATAAGCCTCAGAAATTTGACATCTTTGATGGAACGGGTGATTCCCTTGCACATCTGAAGGCTTACTACGACAAGCTGGTCAGAGTAGGAAGGAATGAAAACTTGAGGATGAAGTTATTTATAAGAAGGCTGACAGGAGAGGCGCTCACTTGGTACACCCGCCAGGACCCCAAAAACTAGAGAGAATGGCAAGACATGGAAGACTATTTCATGAACCATTCCCGGTTTAAAACCGAGATCACTCCAGATAGGTTCGCCCTAGTGAATTTGCGGAAGAAACCATCAAAATCATTTCAAGCCGCTAGATGACAATGAGCTGAACAAGTACTTCATCAGGGCCCACGAGGGAATTTACTTTGAAAACATGATGGGCATGATGGGGCAGAAGTTCCCCGAACTAGTTAAGATGGGAGACTTTTTTGAAGAAGGCATCAAATCAAGCAAGATACCATCAATGGCCAAGCTGCAAGCTGTTAGCAAAGCAATTTAGTCCAGTTCGATATGCTGCAGAGAGAAGAAGAAAGAAGAAGTATTAGCAATCGTTCCTTACTACCAGTCCAGTCCATCCCACAGAAACTAATCTTACCCTATAAACACATATCCTTCATACTAACCCGCCTATGCTCCAATATACATCACACAAACATACTATAACACCCCGCCTCAATATAACCCACTTCGCGCCCATATAAATCCAAACCCACCACGACCATATGCTCCCGTTCAAACCACCACCTATCAAAATCGACCCGCCTATGCACCCCGACCACACCTAAATTTTGAAGAAAGAAATCCCAGAAACTACCCCCTGATTGCCGAACCACTGGCCCTGTTGTTTGAAAGGCTGAGAAGAGCCAGTTTTATATATCCAGTAGAAAGGAAAATTCCCTACCGACCTTCCAGATACTTTGAAGCAACCAAACTGTGTGCTTACCATACAGGTGTACCTGGGCATGATACCGAGGACTGCTTCAGGCTGAAGAAGGATATTTAGTCGCTAATCAAGAGTGGAGCCATCCAATGTACCCCAGCTCTGCCGAATGTGAATCATAACCCACTTTCAAATCATGGGGATCAAGGAGCTAATATGATCGCTTTGGATGAAGATTATGATCTGAAAGGGACTATCATCACAATTGGGTATGGCGAGGCTGCAATAGTTCCGCCACGAAGAACTCTGTTGATTATTGTACAGTTAAAACCTCTGGTGATGGTCCATACATACCAACAACAGTCCACCGCCGTCAGGAATGAGGAGAGTCAAAAGTACAAAATAGTTCCATGGATATATCAGCTGAAAGGAAATGGTAAGATGACAGATTTTGCGGCTGCCCATGGAATGACCAGGCCAGGAAGGTGTTACGCCCCGGAGGAGATAAACCAAGGAAATCCAAGTAAAGAATAAACTCAAAGGAGAAACATAATGGATGCCGAGGTGGCGGAGTTTTCGAGGAAGATGCCAGCTAAAGAATATTCCGTAGAGGAACAATTGAAGAAAACCCCTACACACATATCAATCATGGATCTGTTGATGAGTTCCGACAGTCATAAAGATGCTTTAATGAAGGTATTGAGTGGAGTAAGTATGTCGATTAACACCACCAATGAGGCGTTATTAGAAACAATTGGAAAGATGGTCGAAGCAAACATGATTTCCTTCCGAAGAGACGAATTTGCTGTAAAATGTGTAGATCATAACAGAGCCCTACACATCATACTCTAGTGCAGAGATACAGTGGTGTCTCGAATGCTTGTTAACGGAGTGAATGTTTGCCCACTCTCTACTCTACGAGAGTTGGGTATTTATTTTAGAGAAGTGAAGGAAAGCCATGTGAGAGTGAGAGCTTTCGATGAGTCTCAAATGGACGTCATCGGAGAGATCTATTTAGCCCTACAGATTGGACCAATTGAGTTCCCAATATTGTTTCAAGTAATGGACATTTCATCTTCGTATAAACTGTTGCTTGGAAGGCCCTAGATACATATGACGGGGGCAATTCATTCCACCCTCCATCAATGCATGATGTTCGAGTGGGATTGCTGAAAGATTGTAATTCACAGTGAATGGACTCGGTCAGCTTATCTAGAATATGTAGTTCCCTTCATATAACGATTATACAGGGTCGCCTTTCATGCAGTCAAGGTCATGCAGACCATAGAGATAGAGAAGACTGAGCAGAATCTGGGTATGCAGTCGCCATACATATCAAAGATGGAAATGAGAAAGATGATGAAGTACGCATATCGACCAAGGACCGGGTTGGGAGCCCGATCAGATGGGATAAGAGAGTTGATAGAGACGAAAGGGCAGAAGGGTAATACTAGCTTATAGTATCAACCTCCAACTGTAAAGACTTACACCGGTAGCTTTGGGAAGAAGACTTTTATGCTAGAGTGTGTTTCGGGTCTAGGTCAGAGCTCAGCACTTAAGGATGACATCATGGATGGAATGGAAAGATTGTTCGTGAACATGATAGAGGAATGCCACAACTAAGCTGATATCAAGACACCGACCATTCGGGATGCCGAATCATGAGAGTCCTTGCAAAATTAGACCACCAGCCCATCTTTGGTTCGCCGGGAGTCTTGGTAGTATGGAATTGTAAAACTTTTGAAAAACGCACGGTCAATTGAGGCCTGAAACCGTGTATGTACTTTTGTCAATTGCCTTCTTAAACGCTTAGACGTTCCCTTTTTGATGAAATAAGAGAATTATTTTTCTTAAAATCATTGCAAATTCATTTACCGCTTTATTTGTACTTAGGTTTTCTTTTCAGTAAACAAATCGATAAAAAACCACATTCCGCGATAAGATATATAATGAAACCTTCGAGGAAAATGATCCAGATTACGAGGAGTACGACGAAAGCATGATGCCTGATAACCTTCTGCAAGAGATCGAGCATTTAGAAAGCCGGAAAATGCCTAACCTTGAAGAAATAAAAGTAATCAACTTGGGAAGCGAACAAGACGTGAAATAAACTCGAATCAGCATCCATTTAGAAGCAGAACAGAAAGCAGAACTGGTCGAGCTCGTCCGACAATACGTCGATGTGTTCGCATGGTCATATGACGACATTCCCAAATTGTGTACTGATATTGTTTCGCACCAATTGCCCACCGATCCTTCCAGACCACCAGTTAAATAAAAACCCATGAAGTTCAAGCCATATTTGATTTGAGGATAAAAGAAGAGGTCACTAAGAAGATAAAGGCAAACATGGTAAGAGTCACCAATTATCCTACATGGTTGGAAAATATCGTACATGTGCCAAAGAAGGATGGGAAGATCAGGATATGTGTGGACTATCGAGATCTCAACAAGGCTATCCCAAAGGATGATTTCCCTTAACTAAACATTCACATCCTTATCGACAATTGCGCGAAGCATGATCTGCAGTCATTCGTGGATTGCTTCGCTGGGTACCACCGGATCCTGATGCATGAGGAAGATGCAGAGAAGACGGTGTTCACTATGCCCTGAGGAGTTTACTATTACAGTGTAATGCTATTCGGCCCCAAGAACGCCGGTGCTACTTACATGAGGGCCATGAAGACCCTCTTTCACGACATGAACCATAAGAAAATCGAGGTATATGTGGATGATGTCATCATCAAATCTCGAAATAGTACGGATCATTTGAATGACTTGAAGAAATTCTTCGAACGCTTACGGAGGTTTAGTTTGAAGTTGAATCCCACGAAATATGCATTCGGAGTCCCCGCCAGAAATTGTTAGGTTTCATTGTCAGCAGGAAAGGATAGAATTGGATCCTTCAAAGATCAGATCCATTCAAGACCTACCGCAGCCTAAGAGCAAGAAGGACGTGATGAGTTTTTTTGGCAGATTAAAATACATCAGCGGATTCATAGCCCATTCTACGGTATTTTGCGAGCCTATTTTCAAGTTGTTGAAGAAGGATGCTGCTACAAAATGGACAAAAGAATGCCAGAAAGCTTTCAACAAGATCAAGGAGTATTTTTCAAATCCACAAGTGCTAAATCCTCCTAAACCAGGAAATTCGATGTTAAAATACATGTATGTTCTAGACAACGCATTTGGATACGTGATGGGACAACACAATGACACAGGGAGGAAAGAGCAGGCTATTTATTACCTGAGCAAGAAGTTTGCACTGTACGAGGCCAAATACACTTTGATAGAGAAAACCTATTGCACTTTGACTTGCATCGCCCAAAGGTTGAGGGACTACATGTCGGCATACACCACACATCTGATATCTCGGCTCGACCCGCTCAAGTACATCTTCCCAAAGCCAATGCCGATTGGAAAGTTGGCCAAATGGAAAATTCTTCTCAGCAAGTTTGATATTGTGTACGTGACATAAAAGACTATCAAGGGACAAGAATTAGCTGACCATCTCGCAAAGAACCCAGTGGACATGGACTACGTGCCGCTCACTACATACGTTTCGGATGAAGAAGTGTTGTTCGTTGGGGAGGACATGGCAAAATCGTATCTAGGATGGAGAATGTCTTTCGACGAATCAGCAAACTTCAAAGGAGTGTGGATTATGGTAGTATTAATTTAAGAATTAGGACAACATTACCCAGCTTCAGCTAAGATAAGATTCCCTTGCACCAATAATATAGCTGAGTATGAAGCATGCATTCTCGGGATTAGGATGGAAGTCGACATGAACATCAAGGAGTTTCTGGACATAGGAGATTCTGATCTACTAATACATCAAGTCCAAGGTGAATGGACTACCAAGAATGTCAAAATCCTTCTGTACCTGCATTGCGTGAAAGAGCTGTGTAAGAAATTCACCAAAATCGAGTTCAAGCATATTCCCAAAATCCAGAACGAGTTTGTAGATGCTCTCGCAACCTTGTCAACCATGATCCAGCATCCATATAAGAATTACATCGACCCTATTGAGATAGAGGTTCAAGATTAGTATGCATATTGTTTCCATGTAGATGAATAGCCAGACGGTAAGCCGTGGTACTACGACATCAAAAGGTTCCTTGAAGCAAAGGAATACCTAGAGAATGCCACCAATGGTCAGAAGCAAGCACTCAGAAGGCTAGAAAATCTCTTTTTCCTTAATGGGGATGTTCTGTACTGGAGGACCCCAGATCTCATGAAGGAGATTTGCGAGAAGTTCATAATCGCCCATCGTAACTCCACATCCTACATGCCGCAAATGAATGGAGCAGTTGAAGCAGCCAACAAACATCAAAATGATATTATGAAAGATAGTGGATAATCATAGGCAATGGCACTAAAAGCTATCCTACGCTTTATTGGGTTACCAGACCACCATGATAACATCCACCGGAGCAATTCCATACATGTTGGTATATGTCATCGAAGCTATGATTCCCGCAGAGGTCAAGATACCATCGTTGAGGGTCATTCAAAAAGCCAAGTTAGATGACACAGAATGGATATAGGTAAGGCAAGAGCATTATGCTCAACGAAAAGTGAATGGACACAGTATGCCACTGTTAGCTATATCAAAATAGGATAGCAATGAATTCAATAAGTGGGTGAAACCTCGGCAATTTGCATCGGGGCATTTGGTTTTGAAGAAAATATTCCCTCATCAAGAAGAAGCCAAGAGAAAGTTCATACAAAATTGGCAGGGTCCTTATGTGGTCTATCAAGTATTGTCAGGAGGAGCATTGATGTAAGGCCCTGTAATATTTTGCAAAGGAAAAATAATGTCTCATGGTGCCGGACTAGGCATGCGTTTTGAGGATTGTAAAAATTCTTCTGGAGAGTAAATGAAAATATTCGGCAAAAGAAGGCATTTCTGCAGCCCACTATGCGGTCGCAAAATCACTCTGCGGGCCGCAAAATGGTTGCAGAGTGCGATAGGAAAGGGGAGGTTTAGAGACCAGGTTTGCAACGCATTGTGCAACTGCAAACCAATTCTGCAGTGCATTATGCGACCACAAAACAAGTCTACGGGCTGCATAATGACCGCAAACCAGGTCAGTCACGCCAAATTTTGGAGGCCAAATTATGGGACCGATCGCAGACCTTGTTCCGGAGCTCCATTTTTGGGTTTTTAAAACCCGACCCTACTTTGTTTGCCATTTTGAGCTAAAATCTAACATTTTAGAGTGAGAGAGAGTGCCCTAGAGTGAGAAGGTGTTCCTCAATAATTGTTCTTCAATTCTTGCTCAAATTTTGGAAGATTAAGAAGGGACACTCACTAGGTCTTCATCCTAGAGGTAAGATTCTACACCCTAACCCTCAATTTCAACTTTTGTCTAGAAATGGGTAATTAGCAAGATAATTTTTGTGGCATGAGAGTTGTTTATTTTACATGCATGTGTTATCAAAGGGTGTAGGAAGATTGTTGAGCTAAAAATGGTAAAGATTGGGTTGTGGGATGATGGAATCCTCCATGAAAAGACCTTGAAACCTTATGCACACCTAGTGTTTGATAAAATGCTCAAATGGGCTAGAACCATGATCATCTTCCTAATTTTGGTTCAATTTGTTATATTTCTAAAATAGATTGAAGTTGCTAAGAATTCCGGAATATTTTAGAGTTTAAGAAAGCTCAATTGAGGTATGTTGGCTAAACTCTTCTTTAAGAATTGGAATCCCCATTATCCTTGTAAGTTCCAAGATGTTGATTACAAATTGAGTTTTCCAATAAGTTTTTTGATAAAGATATATGTTCAATTCGTGTTTCAAATGCTCTTATCATATTGCAATATAAATTGAGGAGGTGTTTCAAACTATGGATTGTGTATCTACATGTTATAATCTCAGGTTGTGATTTATGTGGGAATTATTATGCAAAGTTGTGGAGAGATGATGATTGTGATACAGCTCCATCCGCATATTTTGGGGTGAGGCGGAATGACCGCTTTATGTAGGGATTATGGTATTGTGGGATTACACCACCACCCGTATACATTAGGGTGAGGTGGTACGACCGCTCTGTGCATAGTTTTGGTATTGTTGTTACACTACCACCCACATATATATATTGGGGTGAGGTGGCATAGCCGCTTTGTGTAGGTATTGGTATCGTTGATGCATTTTCACCCGCATATATTGGGGTGAGGCAACATAGCCGCTTTGTTTAGGTTCTTGGTATTGTGGTTATACCTCCACCCGTATATATTAGGGTAAGGCGGCAAGGCCGCTTGAGTAGAGTTTTGGTGTTGTGCTTACACCTCCACCTACATATATTGGGTTAGGCGACGGGGCCGCTTTGTGTAAAGATGGTTACAGAGGATTTCATCTTAAATCCTATAAATGTTATTGATAGCTCTTAAGAAACTTCCTCTAGTTTAAAGCGTTATCTATATTATTATATTGTCGCCTTGATTCATCATATTCATATTGTATTTTCAAATTCATAAATCGGTGCTTGGTTTTCATACTAGTACTATTTGACGATACTAACATCCCTTTTCCGGGGGCGGTGCATCTTTAAATGGATGCAGGTGGTTCCACAACAGGAGATATTGAACAGTGATAGTAGTACACCTTCTTCCTAGCTGAATTGGTGAGCCCCACTTCATCCTGGGGTCATGTATCTTTTGTTCTTTGTGTATTCTGTTTGAGGTTTAGTCAGGGCCTTGTTGCCGGCATTATCATTGTACTCTTCTTAATCTATAGATACTCCATTGATATAGTGTGGGTTGTATATTGGTGTTGGGGAAGTCAAACTCGTTGTGTTGTGTTTGAATTACTATTTTCACTTCAGATTATGAAAAATGGGTGTGAAATTGAGTCTTTAAAAATGTCTATTGGTAATGAATTGGTATTGTAGACATGATGATGTTTTTGTCTAATTAATGAAAATATTTATTCTCTTTATTCATGAATGAGTTTGGGTAGAAGGAAATCTAATAGGCTTGCTCGGCCGGGTTAACTCGGTTGAGCGCCGGTCGCGCTCCTAGGTTTTATGGCATGACAAACTTGGTATCAGAGCCTAAGGTTTCAAAGTGTCCTAGGATGTCTCGGAGCTGTGTCTAGTAGAGTCCTTATTATCGGTGTGTTGTGACCACATCTATAATTAGGATGCTACATGGGCATTTAGGAATAATACCCTTCTTTCATGTTCTTGATCGTGCCATAAAGCTGGTTGTAAGATTGTTCTTCCTTTAACTCTTGAGTTGCTCTAATTTTCGGTACATGGCACCTAAGAAGAAGGCAAGAACTTGACAAAGAACCAATGTCACCCAAGGAGTGGCAATTGATCCTATATTTGATGATGCGGGTGAGCACCCGAGAGGTGAGGATATTCCCCCAGTTACCACACTGCCTGATTCTACCACAACTGATCAGTCTGCACCTGTCCCTACACCTACAGAAGGTGCAACGGTTCCTCTAACTGATATTCCAGTTGCACCTCCAGCTCCAGCTTCCGATTCTGGTGTGTCTAATGTTGATCTTAGGGGAGCCATACAAATGTTGGCACAAATAGTGGCTTCTCAGGCCCAGAGATCGAGTGTTGGGCCTACTTCTTCAAGTCATCCAGGGGAATCTGCTAGTTCCAGGGTGAACAAGTTTCTTCGGTTAGATACTCTAGTGTTTACGGGTATTTATCTCGAGGAGGATCCTCAGGACTTCATTGATGAGATGCATAAGACTCTTCGGGTTATGCATGTNACTTTTTACAGTCAGCTAGGGGAATCTGCTAGTTCCAAGGTGAACAAGTTTCTTCAATTAGATCCTCAAGTGCTTACGGGTACTAATCCCTAGGAGGACCCCCATGACTTCATTGATGAGATGCACAATACTCTCCGGGTTATGCATGTTACAGAGACGGAGGGAGTGGAGTTGGCCTCCTACCACCTGAAAGGGGTGGCCTATTCTTGGTTTGAGTTGTGGGAGGAATCCTGTGAGGAGGGAAGCCCTCTGGCAAGGTGGGGTGAATTAACAGATGCCTTTATGGACCATTACTTGCCTGCCGAAACTAAGGCAGCTCGTGCCGCTGAGTTTGAAAGCCTGAAGCAGGGTAGTATGAATGTGTAGGAGTATCATATGGAGTTTGCGCGCCTGTCCAAATATGCTATTCACATGCTGCCCACTATGAAGGCTAGAGTGCGTCATTTTGTACAGGGCCTTAGCCCCTTGGATATTAATGAGGCCACTACAGCTGCCTTGAATTCAGATATGAACTATGGTAAGATGGTGGCATTTTTTCAAGCCACAAGGACCCGCAAATTCAAGAATAGAATGGAGCGTCACAGTAGTAGCAAGGCCCGGTCTGCGGGCAACTTTGGTGGTTCTTCCGGTGGTAGTGGTGGTAGGTCGGCATTTAGGGGTGGGTCATCAGGACCATCCCAATCATTCCCCAGTCTTCGATGGGTGCACAATCATCTGGAGCCAGTCAGGGCAACCGGGGACCCCACTAGCAGGGTCATCCCGACAGAAGGTTTCAGCAGCGGGGGTTCCCATGCTCTAAGTGTGGGAGGATGCACTTTGGGTCCTGCTTTATGGACCTGCCAGTATGCTATGGGTGTGGTGTGAGGAGTCACATTCAGAGAGATTGCCGCTCATCCCGCATACGGGCAGAGGTGTGGCATAGCCAGCTAATTCTGTAGCTACTACATCCACAACACCTCCAGCTCTAGGGCGTGGTGCAACTAGGGGTGGTGCACAGAATTCGGGAGGATCCAGTAGATTTTATGCTATGCGGAGGCGTCGGGAATCAGAGGCTTCTCTAGATGCTATCACAGGTATATTGACTGTCCAATCTCATGATGTGTATGCTCTTATTGATCCCGGTTCCACTTTGTCATATGTCACACCTTATGTTGCTATGGAATTTAGGATAGAACCAGAACAGCTTTATGAGTCGTTCTCTATATCTACTCTGGTTTGTGAGTTTATTTTGGCCGTGCGGTTTTATAGGGATTGTGTTGTCACATTGTGTGGTCGTGACACCGTAACCGATCTCATTGAATTGAGGATGGTCGATTTTGATATGATAATGGGGATGGATTGGCTTTATTCTTGTTATGCCAAGCTTGATTGCCGAATCAGAACTGTTAGGTTTGAATTTCCAAATGAGCTAGTTATTGAGTGGAAGGGTGATGATGTAGTGCCGAAGGGTAGGTTTATTTCTTACCTTAAGGGCACGAAAATGATCAACAAGGGATGTATTTACCATTTGGTCCGGGTTACGGACACCGATGCTGAGGCACCTACGCTTGAGTCTGTGCCTGTTGTGAATGAATTTTCGGGACTCTTTCCAGATGAACTCCTTGGGATCCCACCAAACAGCGAGATTGATTTTGGAATTGATGTGATGCCCGACACGCATCCTATATCTATTCCACCCTAGAGAATGGCACTGGCAGAATTGAAGGAGCTAAAGGAACAATTGAAAGATTTGTTAGAAAAAGGGTTTTATCCGGCCAAGTGTGTCGCCTTGGGGCGCACCGGTTCTTTTTGTAAGGAAGAAAGATGGGTCACTGAGAATGTGTATTGACTACCGGCAGCTTAACAAGGTCACAATCAAGAATAAGTACCCACTGCCAAGGATAGATGACTTGTTTGATCAATTGCAAGGTGCCAGATACTTCTCCAAGGTTGATTTAAGATCCGGGTATCATCCATTGAAGATCAGGGAGCGGGATATTCCGGAAACAGCTTTTAGAACCCGATATGGGCACTTTGAATTTTTGGTGATGTCTTTTGGGCTAACAAATGCCCGGCAACCTTCATGGATCTTATGAATCGAATTTTTAATTCATTCCTAGATTCTTTTGTGATAGTGTTTATTGACGATATTCTTGTATATTCACAAAGTTGAGAAGACCATGCCGATCATCTCAGGGTAGTTCTGCAAACCCTACATCAGCACCAGTTATATGCAAAGTTTTCAAAGTGTGAATATTGGCTTGAATCGGTTATATTCTTGGGTCATGTAGTCTCTAGTGAGGGAATTAAGGTTGATCCTCAAACAATTTCAGCTGTGAAGAATTGGCCGAGGCCTACAACTCCAACAGAGATTTGCATTTTCTTAGGCTAAGCTGAATATTACAGAAAGTTTGTGGAGGGGTTTTCTACATTTGCCTCCCTATTGACTAAATTTACGTAGAAGGCGATTAAGTTCCAATGGTCAGATGCTTGTGAAAAGAGTTTCCCGAAATTGAAAGAAAGATTGACTACGGCACTGATGTTGACTCTACCAGAGGGTATAAATGGATTTGTGGTATACTGTGATGCTTGGGCTTGGATGTGTATTAATGCAACATGGCAAGGTTATAGCTTATGATTCTAGGCAACTCAAGAATCATGAAAAGAACTATCCAACACATGATTTAGAATTTGAGGCAGTGGTATTTGCATTAAAAATTTGGCGTCATTATTTTTATGGGGTCCATGTGGATATATTCAGGGACCATAAGAGCCTTCGATATATTTTCAAGCAGAAGGAATTGAATCTGAGGCAGAGAAGATGGCTTGAGTTACTCAATAACTACGACATTGATATTCTATATCATCCGAGAAAGGCCAATGTTGTGGAAGATGCTCTTAGCCGGAAATCCATGGGTAGTTTGGCTCACTTGGAGGCATACCATAGACCATTGGCCAAGGAAGTTCACCGATTGGCTAGTTTGGGAATTCGTCTTGTGGGCTCTAGTGAGGGAGGGGTGTTTGTATAAAATAGGGATGAATCATCACTTGTCGTGGAAGTCAAGGAGAAACAGTACAATGATCCATTGTTGGCACAACTAAAAGAGGGGATTCATAGACATAAGACCGTGGCCTTTTATCTTGGCATGGATGATGGCAAACTAAGGTACCAAGGATGACTATGTGTTCCAAACGTGGATGGTCTACGTGAAAGAATTATGACTGAAGCTCACACTTCTAGGTATTCCGTGCACCCAGGTTCTACAAATATGTATCATGATCTTAAGGAAGTCTATTGGTGGAATGATATGAAGAGGAATATGGCGGACTTTGTGGCAAGATGTCCGAATTATCAGCAAGTAAAGGCACAACACCAAAGGCCCGGTGGGTTAGCACAGAACATAAAAATTCCAATGTGAAGTGGGAAATGATTAATATGGATTTTGTGGTAGGATTACCACGCACTTTACATAAGTTTGACTCGATTTGGGTGATTGTGGACCGACTCATGAAATCAGCACACTTTTTGCCAGTTGAGGCTACTGATACGACAGAACAATATGCTAAATTATATATCAAAGAAATAGTCAGGCTGCATGGCGCTCCAGTTTCTATCATTTTTGATCTGGGGGCATAATTCACTGCTAATTTTTGGAAGAAATTGCAGCAAGGTTTGGGTACTCAGGTGAATCTTAGTACAGCCTTTCACCCGCAGACTAACGGGCAGGCAGGGTAGACTATTCAGACGCTTGATGATATGTTGCGTGCTTGCGTTCTAGACTTCAAAGGCACCGTTCGAGGCTTTATATGGTAGGAGATATAGATCTCCCATTGGGTGGTTCAAAATTAGTAAAGCAGAGTTGATAGGGCCAGACCTCGTGCATCAGTCCATGGAAAAAGTTAAAATCATTAAGGATTGGTTAAAGATTGCTCATAGTCGTCAGAAGTCCTATTTGGATGTTCGTCGTAGGGATCTAGAGTTCAAAGAAGATGATTGCGTATTCTTGAAAGTTACCCCCATGAAAGGTGTAATGCGATTTGGTAATAAAGGGAAATTGAGTCCGAGGTGTGTCGGACCGTACATAATCATTTAGAGGATCGGTGAGGTGACGTACAAGCTTGAGCAACCACCTGAGATGTCATTAGATCACCTAGTATTCCATGTGTCTATGTTGAAGAAGGTAGTTGGAGATCCATCAGCTATTGTACCAGTTGAGACCATTGAGGTTGAAGAACAGTCATATGAAGAAATTCCAGTTGCCATTCTTGATAGGCAAGTCCGAAGGTTGAGGAATAAAGAAATTGCCTATGTGAAGGTGTTGTGGCAAAACCGGCAAGTTGAAGAGGCTACTAGGGAGGCCGTGGAAGAAATAAAAAAGAAGTATCCTTACTTGTTTGTATAAACTATATGACCTTTTTATAAAACTGTCACCTCTGGATTCTTGTATCATTTGTTTAGTTATTATAAAGGTGTTTCTTTCTAAATATATTGCTTGTGAGGCCACATTTGGTGTTGTTTTATGTTATGTTACGCCGTTGGATTATGTATATGTTATTAGGATGTGTTTCTGGGGCTCTCTGACAGGTGGATGGGCCTAGTTACAAGGGAAACTCTAGCGAAATTGTTGGAAACTTAGGGAGTTAGTCAAATTTGGGGTTGCTGGTGTGTGGTATGAAAATTGAGTTGCATAATAAGATGCTAATAACAAATTTTGACCCTCATTCAAGGACGAATGATCCTAAGTAGGGGAGAATGTAAGGCCCCGTAAAATTTTGCAAAGAAAAAATAATGTTTCATGGTGCCGGACTAGGCTTACGTGTTTGAACAATGCACCAGAGAGTAAAGGAAACTTTTTGGCAAAATAAGGCGTTTCTGCAGCCCACTATGCGGTCGCAGAATCACTCTACGGACCGCATAATGGTCGCAGAGTGAGACGGGGAAGGGGAGGTTTGGAGACCAGGTTTGTGGCGCATTGTGCGATAGCAGACCATTTCTAAGGTGCATTATGCGACTGCAGAACAGGTCTGCGAGCTGCATAATGACTGCATACCAGGTCAGTCACGCCCAGTTTTTGAGGCCAAATTATGCGGCCGGTATGTGGTCCGCATATCGATTATGCGATTGCAGACCTTGTTCCGAAGCTCCATTTTTGGGTTTTTAAAATCCGACACTACTTCGTTAAATACAGGTTTTAGGCCATTTTTGAGCTAAAATCTGATATTTTAGAGTGAGAAGGTGTTCCTCAATAACTGTTCTTCAATTCTTGCTCAAATGTTGGAAGATTAAGAAGGGAAACTCACTAGGTCTTTATCCTAGAGGTAAGATGCTACACCCTAACCCTCAATTTCGAATTTTGTCTAGAAATGGGTAATTCGCTAGATAAGTTTTGGGGCATGAGAGTTGTTTATTTTACATCCATGTGTTATCAAAGGGTGTAGGATGATTGTTGAGCTAAAAAAGGTAAAGATTGGGTTGTGGGATGATGGAATCCTCCACGAAAAGACCTTGAAACCTTATGCACACCTAGTGTTTGATAAAATGCTCAAATGAGCTAGAACCATGATCATCTTCCTAATTTTGTTTCAATTTGTTATATTTCTAAAATAGATTGAAGTTGCTAAGAATTCCGGAATATTTTAGAGTTTAAGAAAGCTCAATTGAGGTATGTTGGCTAAACTCTTCTTTAAGAATTGGAATCCCCATTATCCTTGTAAGTTCCAAGACGTTGATTACTAATCGAGTATTCCAATAAGTTTTGTGATAAAGATATATGTTCAATTCGTGTTTCCAATGCTCTTATCATATTGCAATATAAATTGAGGAGGTGTTTCAAACTATGTATTTTGTATCTACATGTTTTCTTAGGTCGTGATTTATGTGGGAATTATTATGCAAAGTTGTGGAGAGATGGTGATTGTGATACATCTCCATCCGCATTTTTTGGGGTGAGGCGGAACGACCGCTTTATGTAGGGATTATGTTATTGTGGGATTATTCCTCCACCCGCATACATTGGGGTGAGGCGGTACGACCTCTTTGTGTATAGTTTTGGTATTGTTGTTACACCACCACCCATATATATATATATATATATATATTGGGGTGAGGCGGCATAGCCGCTTTGTGTAGGTATTGGTATCGTTGATGTATTTCCACCCGCATACATTGAGGTAAGGCGACATAGCCGCTTTGTGTAGGTTCTTGGTATTGTGGTTATACCTCCACCTGCATACATTGGGGTGAGGCGGCAGGGCCACTTGAGTAGAGTTTTGGTATTGTGCTTACACCTCCACCTGCATATATTGGGTGAGGCGGCGGGGCCGCTTTGTATAAAGATAGTTACAGAGGATCTCATCTTAAATCCTATAAATGTTATTGATAGCTCTTAATAAACTTGCTCTGATTTAAACGGTTATCTATATTATTCTTTTGCCACCCTGACTCATCATATTCATATTGTATTTCTAAATTCTTAAATTGGTGTTTGATTTTCATACTAGTACTTTTTGACGGTACTAACGTCCCTTTTGCCGGGGGCGATGCATCTTTAAATGGATGCAGGTGGTTTCACAGCAGGAGATATTGATCAGTGATAGCAGTACACCTTCTTCCCAGCTGACTTGGTGAGCCCCACTTTATCTTGGGGTCATGTATCTTTTGTTCTTTATGTATTTTGTTTGAGGTATAGTTGGGGCCTTGTTGCTGCCATTATCATTGTACTCTTCTTAATTTAAAGAGGCTCCGTAGACATAGTGAGGGTTGTATATTGTTGCTGGGAAAGTCAAACTCGTTGTGTTGTGTTTGAATTACTATTTCCACTTCAGATTATGAAAAATGGGTGTGAAATTGAGACTATAAAAATGATGAAAACGATTGGTAATGAATTGGTATTGAAGACATGATCACATTTTTGTATAATTAATAAAAATATATATTCTCTTTATTCATGAATGAGTTTGGGTAGAAGGAAATCTAATAGGCTTGCACGGCCGGGTTAACTCGGTTGAGCGCCAGTCGCGCTCCTCGATTTTGGGGCGTGACAAATGACCTTAGCTTAAATGGATAGAAGAGTCAGGAGGAAGCCCATCAACTCAGATGCAATCAATAAATACTACATTTGAAGACAGTAGAATTAGGGTTTGTTTGGAACAAAACTACACTCGACCTGATTTCCCAGGTTTGAAGCGTTAGAAACTAGACTCAAAGGGGTTTAATTTGATAGATATATCACCTCATAAGTCGTTATAGTTTTGTAGCAGTATACGTTTGAAGTAGGATCTTGTGCGAATTGAGACATCCTTTCCACTTAATGTATCCTACTTGTTCCACATGAATTCTTTCCATTCACAAAACTCCTTAGTATGTTTCAACACACCTTAAACATATACTTTTCATTTCGAAATAATGTGGTTCTATCCCATGGGTATCCTTTATTACTCTAACACGTTATTCCCAAATACCGTTGGCGTAATTTAAAATATTAAATCGTTAGAAAAATTTTCCGAGGCCTTACATTCTCCCCCGCTTAGGATCATTCGTCCTCGAATGAGGAGTAGTGTCCGTCCCAAGCACTTAACATAATTTATCTCTTTTCTCACATACCTTAAGTCCCTAAATTGACTAACTCTCAAATTATTTTTCATAAATTTTGGCAGAGTCTCCCTTGTAGTTGGGCCTAACCACCTGCCAGAGTAACACCAAAACCACTCTAACATCACTTCCGTAACTCGAAAAAGCATAGCAATATATATATCAACAACATTAATCCCAATATTACATATATCATACTCGTAGTTTGGCCTATTTCCTTCAAGATTTCATAAGGCCTAATGTGACTACACATACATTACCTTCCTTCACAATTCACCCAATATATTCATAGAGAAAATCTTTAGAATAGCCCGTTTACTTTCTTCAACTCTAAATCCCTACGCCAAACACCCAAACTAAACCTTTGGAGACCTCCAATAATCACTCTAAGATGTGCTAGCTTGAATATGACCATAAAACTTCCTATCCATTATATTTGATCACTGGATGATGATGCTTCTTTGACATGTTTGAGCCTTCAACCCCCACTGGTTTCTATAATTATGAACAACGAGGTTCAAGATTGGCAAAAATAATTCAAAATCCATCAAGGTACTGAGCACAACATTTCAGGAGGTTATATCCTAAGAAACATGAAGGTTACTACCAATAGTGCTGACATTGTTAATCATTGTGATGACATCATTAATTCGACACATGAGGCATAGAGTTGCCTAGAGGCATAAATAATCATCTTTCCATATTTCATCATTAGTGGAACATCTATATCAGATTTCTCTTTCATATGACCTCCTAGGAATTGAGTTCTACAAAATGTTCCTTAATACAGTTACAATCTTATTAGTACTTGTAACTTGTTGTATTTTCCAAATTTCCCAACAAAAGACATTACTAGGTCGGTTATCTTATGGGACCATCTGTTTCAAATAATAACATCTACTAGCTTGCGCGCACACCCTGATAACATCAACCTGCATGACATTGCCTCAATATGTGAAGTAACATCGTTCTCATACCTTTATTAGCCACCCTCTTTTCTACTTATAAGTCTTATAGTATTTTAAGAAACCACTCTACTTCCCTCGTGAACATTCTCACGATCCCTCTTTACTCCAAAATACTTCCCAAAACACATATCAACACCCTTCATATATATATTTACTTCAACAAAATCATTGGCCCGAACATGGCCTATTCTAAAACTTGAGATCCTCCTAAATTCTTCAACGACGCCTTCTTGTTATCCTTATAAGTGTAGGACTTAGTCCACCTGATTCCATCCTGGATGAGCAACTCACCTTATTCCCAGTATTGTAGTCACCAATAGTGTTTTCTGGTATTGCAGCGTAAGAGCTATCATGTTAAACATGTTTGGTTCGTAACAAGTGTTCATCCTCTCTTAATCTGTTTCGAACATTTTCCCTTTGGTCTAGACAATATGTTGGTACTATATTTCCTTTGTGACTAGAGCATTCACTCCCATCCCATTTTGCCCTTAATTCATAGTTGACAACCTTATTGTGCCACACACGTGTTTGCCTCCCATGAACTCGTAGTATCATTGTGCCTGGTTTGTTGAGTTTATCACACTACCACTTCATCACCAGTAGTCTCACTTTCTAATGTAATATGTAGACATGAACTCCCTCTATATATTTTAGTTGATATTCAGTGTTACTCAAGTTGACTGCATTACAGTTGATCCTGTATATCTTCTATTAACATTTGTGCTCTAGGCGAGTCCATCATTCTGATACGAACTATTTTGCGATAACCATCTTGTTCATTCTTTTCCAATTCTTCTCGCCTCATTCTTCCTAGTTAGTGTATAACCATGCGTTCTTCCATATGTTACGTGATCTTGTCCCTTAGTTGGGAATTCATCATGCTCGCCTCTCGACACTTGTTGGGATATCCGTGGGAAAGTGTGTTCATTCGTGTATCACTTAACACTTCCTTTCTTGTAAGATTCTTAAGAGACTCTTCATCAAGTCCCGGTGCACTCTTAGGTTATTATAACATCACATTTATCTCTCCCACACGTTCTGTCATTCTTAAAGACTTGGAATTTTTTTTTTAGCTAAATCGCAAATCCGTGATTAACTCATTCTAAGAACTCGCAAGCCTTTCACATTTGATCTGTAGTACTTCCTTGGGTTCTATTGTCTCTGACTCTCTAACAAGTATAAAACCCTTTTGCAAACCTTACTCTTAGTTTCTAGTATCGTTGACCTTGTCATGTATATTGCCATGTACGAAAAATTTACATTTCCTAACCCTCCACATTATTTTTGTACTAGTGGTTTATCATTTGCATACCCTCTCAGAGGATCACGTTACCCCTTACCACTTTTCTATACTCCACATATCTTGAATTTAGCAACTTCAGGGACATATATCTCATGTCTCTATCCCTCATATATATGTTCGACTATTAGGGAGATTTAAGTCACCATGGTATTAACCTCATACGTTCTCTACTCTTAGTTAGCCACATAGGCTTGGGATCCAAATCCCTCATGTCAATATCCTTTTTGGAGTGTAACACCACTTCACACATTCTTGGGATTTTTATTACATTCATAGTGCTAGGGTCTTCTCATTGTGGGTTCACTTAACTCTCATTTTATAAATTCTTGTCTCCCGTGAGAGACCTACACATTTATCATTAATCTCCAGGACATGCCTTTCATATATCACGTGCCTATGTAACAAATCTACATATTAGAATCATACCCATGGTTCCCACACTATCCACATGTACTAGTTAAGCTTAGGTCTCATTTATCAAGGCAATGCCTCTTTGGAGGTGGGTAATCACTTCTAGCACTCTTCTCATATAAAGTATGGTCATGGTACTATATACTAGTCTTATATGGCCATACCATTCATTCAACATGATACATGTGCCATCTATTTAATATTCAGGCCTTTACCCATTCATCATATCGCATGACAACATTACTTGGAATAAAATAAAGAGCATTAAACTTACCTTGAACCTCAACGCACAAGTTGGAAGAAGAACAGTTTCACAACCAGTTTCATCGCACGATTCAGAATATCAAAGAAGGGTATCATTCCTAAATGTCCAAGTAACCTCCAACTTATAGATGTGGTCGACAATACACCGATAAGAAGGACTCTACTAGACACGGCTCTGAGACATCCTAGGACACTTTAAAACCTTAGGCTCTGATACCAAGTTTGTCACGCCCCAAAACCGAGGAGCGCGACCGGCGCTCAATCGAGTGAACCCGACCGAGCAAGCCTGTTAGATTTCATTCTACCCAAACTCATCCATGAATGGAGATAATACATATTTTAATTAATTAGACAAAATGGTGTTTATGTCTACAATACCAATTCATTTCCAATAGCTTCATCATTTTTAATGTCTCGAATGGACAAGTAATACAACTACAACATAACATATTTTGTCTTTCCCAACGCCAATACACAACCCACACTATGTCTACGGAGCCTCTATGAATAAAGAAGAGTACAATGATAATGGCGGCAACAAGGCCGCGGCTATACCTCAAATGGAATACATAAGGTACAAAAGATACATGACCCCAAGATAAAGTGGGGCTCACCAAGTCAGCTGGGAAGAAGGTGTACTGCTATCACTGATCAATATCTCCTGCTGTGGAACCACCTGCATCCATTTAAAGATGCAGCACCCCCGGCAAAAGGGACGTTAGTACTGTCGAATAGCACTAGTATGTATAACTAAACAGTCTCTCAATAGAATGATAAATAATACAACAAGATTATCATAATATCAATGAAAGCCTTAATTAACATCAAATCTCAATTTAGAATCAAGATGGTGTTCAAATAAATTCCCATATCTCACATTGGGAGATTTTTAGTATCGACATACCATTGTCCACAATACCATTATTCACAAAACCAGTACCACCGTACTCTTAGCACGGAGTCCGATCACGACCCGATCGGCTAAGCCATCTCATTAGAGACATCAACCACAATTTCTCTCAACATCAATACCACCGTCTTTAACACGGAGTCCGATCAGGACCCGATCGGTTAGGCCATCTATTAGGGACACCAGCCATAATTATCATCAATACTAATACCACTGTAAATTTAGTACGGAGCCCGATCACGACCCGATCGGCTAGGTCGTCTTATTTGAAGACATCAACCAAAATCTCAATTTCAATTACAATTTCCAGCACAATCACCACTATGTGTGCAGCATGGTGTCCGATCACGACCCGATCGGCTAGGCCATCTCATTAGAGACATCAACCTTTTTATATCAATCAATCTTATCCTAATTAAGAGGAATAATTTTATCACATCAATCTCATCTCAAATAAGGGGAATAATTCACAAAAATAACATAGGTACAAATGTATTTACCTCATCATCTTCCACATTGTATAAATCTCCACTAGTATTTTCAACCAATAATAACAACAATATTTCCTTGGCTCTTTTGGCCATTCACCAGATTCTTTATTCAAGGCACGGTAGCCATATTTGTTATTCCACACTTTTATTTCTTCTCTTTCATGTATCATCATCATAAATATTAATATATATATATAATATTCCGGAAATCACAACTTTAAGATCATTTGAAATGACCAATTTAAGCACTATAGATTTTTCCGAACGATTGACAATTGATGCGCAAGTTTAAATCATCAACAAATAACACACCATTTATTCTCGACACATTTTCCCCCACAAGGGGCAATACACAATTTTCACTCACGAAAATGTAAGAATGCAAAACACATTGGAAATACTCACAAAGCATAGTATTTGTTAAAACAGCCACTTATGGCATGACTTGAGTACGGAAGCTTTTAGGCAATTCTATTTTCGAAGTCATTTTAAAACATTTGAGTCGAGACTCATTTCATAACCTTTTT